>LOND01001313.1:19238-50347 GCA_014220965.1 Paragonimus kellicotti | reverse complement strand
TACAGATCTCCCAGACTAGCGAATACTGCCGTAGACTTGGAGATACATGCTTCTATTCCCCATAACCCTGCCGTCGCCGATGCAGCATACCAGGTACACAAACCGGTAAACAACCTCCATTACCTAATTATTCAACATCAAATCTCCATAATCACAGCAGTCTTGCAGAAGCACTTGGAGGCAGCGGAGCGCATTCCAACGTACTTAGCAGAGTGCGAAAAGGATCTATCAACATCTTATCGTCAACACAATCAAAATCAATCAGCATTCCACCAGGTAGAAGGTCCACGTATAGTATCTCGTGAATGCCGCGGACAGCCCTCCATTACTTCGTCAATAACAAAATTAAACAGAAATAGTGGAACTGGACAGCCTTGACGTATGTCATTCCTGGTGCTGGAAATGCCAGACAGTTCGCCGTAGACACTAACCTGAGCCAAACTATCGGATTAAAGCGCTGTCCATGGTGATGATGGTGAATAAAGCGTCAACAGTACGTCCAGATACTTATTCGGCACATCCTGCGTTTGGGCGACTCCCAAACAGCCAGTAAATCGAAAGCACCCTTACAATCGAGAAATACGATCGTTGATACACATGACCCCGCTCCAGAACTTGGCGAAGAGTAAAAACTTGCTCAGAATGAAACCCCACCCGTTCTCCCCTAAGGTTTGTCTCTTGAACCGCGATGGGTCGGCGAAATATAATGGATGCTAGAACCCTGGTACTGACTGATTTCAAGCTTACTCCCCTATGATTTTCGCAACAGCCCTGGAATCCTTTCCTGAATATTAAAACTATTACCGAGTGATCCCAGCACAGCAGGATGTTCTCCGTCATTGACACGAGTTGAAACAACTGAGTCACGGCCTCTACAACGCCCTCACACATTTTTTGAAAAGTGCCTGACACGAAATCATCTGGGCCAGAAGCCCTATTACGTTCAAAAGTCAAAATGCAGCTGCAGACCTAAGTTTTGTGGGTGGTTATAAATCGGCTGATCATGGACCCACATTGCAAGTTTGTGACGGTAACACAATAGAGGCACGGGGTCAGCTAAATTGACCCTCAAAGTGTTCCGCCCAACGCTCTAACCTTCTGGACTTATTATAGATTGAGTGTGCCATCTACCTCGCTGATAGCTTCACTGACAGTCGCCTTGGACCAGTAGCAAGGACAAGCCTGAAAAGTGTGCTGATGTTCTCTGAAGCAAAAGCGGTTTCCATTTCTTAAACTTTTTCCATTAAACAAACCTCACGATCGACGATCAGGCTACATTTCAACTTCCTACAGATATCTCTCCTAAACTTGTTATATGAACTGCCAGGAGGAATGTTCCGTCTGGCTTCTAACAACTCCAGGGATTTCTCTGAAATCCAATGTTTGTTTAACCCCACAACCGCCGTGCCGTATGCTAGAGTACCTGCATTGCAAATGGCCTATGAGACTTGGGTCCAGCAGATATTAGAATATCCGGGGTGAGAACTGCTAAGCTCGCCTTCTAGGTTAGCTTGATGCTTATGCATTACCGACGGCATAATCAGTTTCTCAACAGCCAGCCATTGTCGTCGATGAGGTCGTTGCCAATTAAAAGTAAAAACGAAACAGCAACGTACCGACGCATAATGTGAATCCAGTAATAAGCACAATCCTGAATGGGACGCCGCCACCTATAACTAACAGTTATGTGGTCAATCTGGGACCAGGCCTGGTTTGCAGAAGCCTCAGTATATAGTACCCGGTACGGTAAACGCTCAGCTGGCATGCGGAGTACGTGACCTAACCACGGAAGAATGGTATCTGATCACGCAAAAGTAATATCGAGACACCTTAAAATGGAAAGGGTATAGGACAGAAAACAAGTAACAAGCTTATTTGCATTATATTATTCAGTACCTGCTGTAGTGCAGCTACTTGATTACAGGGGAGCCATTCCAGTATTTAGAAGACAAATCACATCTTAGTAAACATTTGAGAGGCGTTGGCTAGACGGTGCAAGTTGTATGTGTACTTGTCAAGACTAGGTTAATACGTTCATGAGCAATGTTCTGCACCCCAACGGTGACATGAAGCCAACGCATAAAAAGATGGGCTTGATCAAACTAGATTGTAGTGCCGTTTTCTTCTGAGGCGGGTGAGACCATGTTGATCCCAATAATTGATCTATACATGGTTATCGAAGATTTGTTTCTTCAAAAAGGATATCCAGTGCAAAAAAATATTTCAGAATTTTTCGCCCGAGGTATTTCTGAAGAAAGCATTGTATATAATACGTGCTCCCCAAAGGTCCCAGGTCGGTATAAATACAATGAATGAATATTCAGACAAAGTAAGCAGTCAAAAAGATGACAGAATTACAAAAAGAACATAAAACGAAGTATACAGAACATAATGTGAATCAGATAGCTGATTTATGCTTAACCGTCTGGGTACCCGCCTTCGAGTGCAACTGAAACATAGTAATACAAAATGTGTGGGTGTAAGCGAGGAAGGTCAAGCTAGAAGAGGGACGGTCTTGTATTCGAACTAGCCATTTGTAAACTGTAAGAAGATCAATCGGAATCCGCATCTACGATTAAAAAGAGCGCCCAGTGACGAAACGACGTTTCGAGTTTCGGGATGGATAAGAGTAAGCTTTGGTTTTCATGGGTGATATCACAACGGGCAGCAGCACTTATGATGGCAGTCAAACTACTAACAGTCGACAGAGGAAGAGAAAGAAAACTGATATTATTAATGTGAACTGCGAATAACTTACGTTCACCAGCATGAACATAATGTGTATTCGGCCTAAGTCATGGTTCCAATGCTATACTGCTTTGCTGTTGATGTTCCTGTTCTACCTATTTGTTGTAGCATCAACGTCAACGTCACATACAAAACCCAATGGTACGGAACGTGTCGTTGTAGCGTTTATTAGAACCGCAAATGAGCACCAAAATAACCGCTTTCTTTTGCTAATTAAGAGCAAATCTCGTTTGAGTAGCACGACAGAATAGTAGTGTGGTCAAGTACGGGGTAAGGTGGACGCAGGACATCTAGCTACAAAACAGACCACAAATGGATGGGGGCATGAAACTTCGAGTAAACGAACTAAATGTCCCGATCGTAGTGCCTTTAAGTATGTGAGCGGTACTGTTATGGGTCCTCACGGCTAGCCAGAATAGGCTGTAAGATGCCGGAAGGTTGCCTCCAAAAAAAGAAGGAAGACGGACAGAGTAACTTTTATGAGGGGGAAATTCTGAAAATGAGAATAACCTGCACATCGCATGTGATCACAGGTTTCAAATTCAGCCAGACTATTCAGCTGACCTCTTAAAAGGAAGCACTTGTCTACAGGTCCGTTCTTGTCCGAGCAAGTCAATAATGAATACACCTGTTACAACCAGAATTTAAACCCTGGTCCACGTTCTCGCAAACGTACATACGTCGGTCGACTGAAAAGTCTGTGTGGTCCACGTGTGCGGAAGATGAACGCAGGCCGTCGGCAAGCAGTTGAGAAAAATCGTATTTCAAAATCACTCATTCCACGCTGGTTGGATAGAAAACTGTATACATCGCTCAGCGTTTCATGGTGCTGCTGACAGACAGGCGACGATATGGTCATGAGCGACGAAAGCCTTGATGATTCGGCAAGCACATTCGGAAGACGCTAGTTACCAGGTCGGAAACAACGCAACTAGTCGCTGTTCGGAAACGACTTGAGACATGACAGTGTCGCAGCAGAATGCCGGTATTCGTGAAGTTGTTAATTCTTCATCGATTTGCATATTTTAGCCTTGCTTTTTATACTACCGTCATAATCCGCAGCAGCCAGAACCACACTGCGTACCGTCATGACCCAAAACTTGAAATGTATGCACGTACGTCAAATACTTACATCTCCAGCTTTAACACCACAAGGTTTCTATTGTCGTGATCGCGTAAGCAACACGGCAGTTCGCCGGCGCGTATTCCGGAACGTTCGGGATGCGCGATCATTGGTCAACTACTCACGTTGCACAGCCTGCGATGGTTGGGTCACGTACTCCGTATGCCAGCTGATCGTTTACCGTACCGGGCATTATATACTGAGACCACCAACAGTTGGGTGAAACCACGTGGTGGTCAAGCGACAACGTGGTCACGAAATATGAAGACCCTGACTGCTCCACTGAGTAAAGTGGGTAGGTGTCGCCTGCCTGGATGGGGTCCTCGTGATCACTCAAACCGCTGGTTGGAGACGCTATCCGAGATGGCAGTGTGCCGCAGTCAAGTAACGTAGCCGCATTCGTAGCACTTCTAGTTCTTCTGCTTGGTATTCTTTTAGTGATTTTTGATTTTTTTAGTAACGTCTTCGTCTCGGGTATTTAACTTCACTGTTAAGGTGAGCGTCGGCCCGAGCCACAGCACCTTCCTAGTCAGGCTTAAGGCCGTTGCAATGATGATGATGACGATGATATGATGCGCTAGGTTAATTGGGCTGAGTGAAAATGGCGGGCTACGTGAACCTGGACAGAGACAGTGATGGTAACCGAAATCCGAACCCACGACCACGTGATCGGCAATCGGGCGTTGTTCCACTGGGTTGCAACAAGCTCAGGTACATACAGCTTTTAATCAGCAAGTAATCACCAACAGACAGCTGAATGCCTTGTAAGAGAGTAGCGACATCCATAAAACACCAACCTTAAAAAGCTTGCTGTCCCGTCTCGTTAGTCCTTCTTACTTCACAAACGGTTAAGTAAATGGTAGCATCCGTGCCACTAATCCAGATGGCCTACCTCTTCTTCTAACGTCTCCAGTTGGTGGTTACTTAGATCATACGGAACCCACTCTAAAAAAAAACTGGCTTCTCCTTTAATTTCTGACTCACTACTGACAACTTTTATCGGCTATTAGTAAACCGCTAGTCGACCATCTTATGGCTTAAACCAGTGGGTTGGGAACTCGACAAAGAAAGGTCGTTACGTCAAAATGCAAATGAACATAATTAATACATTACCTAACCATATAAATCTACTTACTTTTGGAGCTAGAGTGGGCAAACTTAACGGATCTTCACGATCAAAAACTAGCCTTCCAATTAATTCGCTGCTCATCTCCTGACGTCACCCGCTGGGGCGATTGGACGAAAAACTTGGTCCGCGATTATCTCGAAATATTTTAACCATACCTTCAGAGATATGTAAAGCAACCGTAAAGTTAAGCCGTGCTAACAAGTTTTATAAAGCGAGATACCTTATTGTTGTTGAAGATTATTTGATCTGGTGAGAAGTGCTTAGCATTGGGAACAAGAGTACAGAATTTAACAGCCACTTTTATTATTAGCGGTGCAACAGTTGACAGACGAATTATTATTAGTATTATTAGTATTATTATTAACAATAATGAGACCAACCCATCACAATTGCATAGGGCCTAGAAAGGTTACTATCAGTAGCACGTGGGTAACAGGGATTTTTCTTTATATAAACCGTACAGCAATTACATCTCATCGCGGCTGTCGCATTCCCAGACCTTTTCAGTCAGCCCTATCCGAAAAGCACCAGAAAAAAATCCTAACCATGGGGTTAGTGATTGGGGTTAACAGGACAGTTACTGTCTTCTCCCGGGGCGATCAGACGATCTGAGTATTATGCACAAGCGAACATGGCTGTGGATGTGGATAATTTAGTCGTACATAATGTGAAATCAGTGACGCAGCGGTCAACAGTTATCTCATGAAAGCGCGGTCAGAGTTTCACTTCCGATCGTGATAAGTACATGTGTCATTATCACTCAATGGACAAATAAATCTACAGAACACATCGGCATGGTCCAACACTTTTCATGGGAAAGGAAGAGTATACAATGCAGTGGTATAAGCGACCTTCCAAAATGGCTGACACCGGGCCAATATACGCGAAATATGCCCAAAAAGTATGTTTCGATTACATGTCTTAGGAGTATTTGCAGCGTAGTAAGAACGTCGTTTTAGCAATGACAAAGATCGTCGATGTCAATGAAAGGACAGTCTATCAAATCATTGACTTAGTGGTCAGGTTTCGCTGATCGAAATAGGAATACAAAATTATTGCTTACCACGCTGCCTATTTATGATAGTTAAAGAGAGGCTAGGGACCACCGTATGACTAAGGTTCTGAACATGAACTTACAGGCGCCAGTGTGACGTCCCCGGTCTCCTGAGTGAGGTTCACGAGAGGATGGTGACATCGATCAAGATGGCTACGAATCTTAGCCCGTTACCCAAGAATCGATTGCAGCCCTACATTATTACAACGAAATCATTGGTTCTTCTTCTGTTGGGTACTGTTAATAATCAATCTTTTTAGTTCGTGTGCGAAACAACTCGTTCATAATCGCACAGAAACTGATTGATAAACAGCCTTACAGGCAGTAACAGCAACACAGAACACTTTCAGCAACCTGCAATACAGTAAGATAGCTCAGAGATATAGAATATTACAGTAAACTTGTGCCGAAACCACTAAGATGAAGACGCAAAAGCGTCCGATATTCCCAATATATTAAGGAAAGTAACTTATGTAGNGCTATCGGAGATAGCAGTGTGCCGCAGTCAGTAACGTAGCCGCATTCGTAGCACTTCTAGTTCTTCTGCTTGGTATTCTTTTAGTGATTTTTGATTTTTTTAGTAACGTCTTCGTCTCGGGTATTTAACTTCACTGTTAAGGTGAGCGTCGGCCCGAGCCACAGCACCTTCCTAGTCAGGCTTAAGGCCGTTGCAATGATGATGATGACGATGCTACTTGCCGATCTGACTCGTTTAAAAAGTCTGTTAATGTTACCTCTCACATGTTCCACTTTGTACCGCACTGTGTCGGTTCGATATTATTTGAATAACTCTGGCAACTCTGGTAGAGTAGTGTCACGAACAATTCTTGGGTACTCTGGAACTAACATCAAGTGAAAAGATAATGCCGTGACACGTAAAAGTGATATCAAAACATTTTACAGTTAGAAAGCTATGATCTGAATCTCACGTGCGCATTATTGTTTATCTGGATGCGTGGTTCTTCACATTTGTACAATGGTTGCGTGGTTGTCACAGCAAGCTACGAACGATGGTCGCTCGATTTTGTGTTTCATCTTAGGGGCTGACCATACGTTAGTATACCAAGGGCAGTCCTGGTGAGACTCCACGTTTCAGCTTATCCTAAGATACTCGATGCGAACTGGCTGTCACCTAGGACGTCGAACCAATTACCAAGAAACATTTCGTCGATCGCGCCAACTGTATGAACAATACAAAACAGACAAAACACTGCGGACAGCGCAAGTACTTTACTCCAGATTCGCAATTTGTGGGACATGCTTATATATATCACACAATGACTGGTACTACAATATAGTGCACACGAGTCTAAAGATACACTAAGGGTTAGTTCAGGTCACGGCCATTGGAAGGTGAATTAGTGAACGAAACCAACAAAGGCAGTAATAGCTAGATTTCATTCAAACTTGATAAAAAGAACGCGTTTGATCACCTAGACGGAATTAAATCGGTGTAAAAGCTAAGTACAATACATCTTTTTACCTAGCCTGTCGTTTTCTCATGTATACTTTGACTGGAACCAGCACGTTTTAGTGCTATGTTGCCTAACGATACTGTGTGTGGACTATTTTTGTCCCCATCATGTGCGCCAATTGATGTCATTATCGGGTATACTCGTTTTTTTTTACAGGATCCCACTTTCTTGGATCAATTGCCGAAAAATATTACGCGTTACGGAATGACTCCTGGCACATTGAACTTCTTCCGATTGTGCGTGATACTAGAACCAATGCAAGAGCTCATGTCCCGACAGAAAGCGTACAGTTTGTCTCCTCGAGACTGCTTGAAAACCACCTTATTTCAGAAATGGCAACGAATGATGCCCCAGGGTAAGCTGTGGCCTTTCAGTCACCGGTTGTTCTGTTCCTCATATGTGTATCCGATCACGATGCTTAGTCATTGCTCCATGTTCTGAACTTTTACTTGTCTTCAAGAGTTTACCGTATCAAAAATCAATTAGCTAGTTTTTCTTTAACAGGACGAGGAGATTCCAATTCTAAGTAACCACTGGACGGCTGCAGATCACTACACAATATTTGATAGTAGCTGATTGATGGACATCTGACCAATATAAATGGAAGTCACTGTTCCGAATGACGGACTATTCTTGTTTCGCAAGGTCATTCTCACCCTACTAGTTTTTATGCAGATTTGGCTCGTCATACACGTTTCTCCCCTCAGTTTGCTTCATTTTGATTTATTTCACGTTGCGTATTTGAGGAATGCCAAGGTTAACAAAATATTCCAGATTAATAACGTGTTTTCCCAGCCAATTCTTACGAATTTATAGGCAAACCCGATAACGATTTTTGTGTCGTCAATTGTCAAAATGTCGCAATCCTGCTCTTATTTGTTTTGAATTGAAGGTTAATAGATTAACCTGGCCTGTTTGATTTGTCTCAAACTCTTCGGCTTATTTGCCGTTCGATTTGGAAAAGCCCCATTACATACGGTTTGATAGCAGCTGTGGCAAGTATAAAACCGCTGATAGGATAACGTTTTTGTCATGTGCTAATGGCTGCGACACTTGTACTCGTTAATTATGTCTCAGACTAAAGGTTTTTAAATATCGACTTCTTTAATGCCTCTCAAATTGTCTCATCGGAATTATGAGACCCATTTCAGTCGAGCCTGTGATATCGATGAATCCACTGGACGTAAGTTATTAAAAGACCTATTCATATCACTTGTTGATTTTAAGTTTTCTTGTACGAATTTTTTCCTTCTTTTAGAAGCAACACGTCAGCCCAGCAAACGGCGGAAAAGAAAAGGTAGCGCAGCTGCTAACGAAGGACCGAATACCAATAATAACAACAATAGTGGCATCAGTACTGGCCGAGCATCAAAACGCAAGCAATCACCTGTGTCAATACCTTCTCATCACATAGCCCAGCCGGGTGTAAGTTCTTTCTTTTTCCCACATTGCCTGCTGTTCTGCTGTAATTTTACATTGTCTGAAGTATATGTTTCAGCATAATCAATAATAACCCGAGATCCGTAGCTCTGATTTGGGCTCCCCTACTGCACACGAGTCCTGCAATTTGGCATTTATTTTATATTACTCACGCTGTACAAGTAGTCCAACATAATTACTCTTCCTGTTGGTCGTTCCAGGCAAGCCAGACGAACTTTTGTTATGCAATGTGACCCGGGGTTTAATTACATCCTTCATTTGAAATTCATCACAATACGGTTAACGTAGCTCCTGATTATAGAGGTTCGAAGGATAGACAAAAGGTGGTGTTTCAAAAGAACCCCGTCAATTACAAGTAGCCACTGGTTGCTTCCACAACGATTTTTCTCCTCGATTATCTTTGCCAGCTGCGCTGTTTTCTTTTGCAACGATCGATTACAAACGAGGATGCTTTTGTTTTCTCTCATAATAAAATCATTTGTGTATTTTATCCAACTGCGGATGGAGTAAACCACAATTCAGGTTACCAAAGCAAAGTATTACGGACTTTTAGTTAAATGAATGTTATGGCTTTACCTTTGGATTTCTGTTTATTACATTTTGCCATCTTGGCTTATATCTGTACTAAATATTACTAAGTTACTCAAGTTCATATTCGACTTTTTATGACTTGGACTAGAGCTCGCAGCCTTCTGCCTAGTTGACGTAATTGCCACTGGGTCATCAAGAACTGAACGTGACTTGATAAACAATAGCTTTCAGCTGACGTACGAGGTCATACAGAGGAAAATGTGAGTGTTTTATGTAACTAGACATTCTTGAGGCTGCACGTCGGAAGAAAGCAGTCTTAGTTCACTTAGTTTGAACCTAGCCCATGTGCAGTGTAAACTTTCAAGTTTGTTTACTATTCCCTAATGATTTAGCTAAGCCTCTTTGAGCTAGTATTTTTCAGATGCTCGCGATAACTTGCTGTTTGAATTCTTCCTGATTTGAAACATCACGTGGTTACCCGTTTCGATGTGAACGAATACTGGTTGCCTGTTGCAATTCTTACATCAATCCAGCATTCATCTGTCTGTCGCTTTTGTGCCAGAACAGAAGCAAGTTTATAATATCAAACAGAGTCTCCCACAAACCGACGCTGCACAGTCGATTTCGTCCTTGTTTGAGGTTAACAGACAGAGTTAGTCTGAACAGGGTTTGAGCCAGCAATCCTTCGAGCTACGAGCCTAGGTTATTGTCGATTTAACCACTAGTCGACATACTTTTCTTTGCACTGTCCATCCTTAGTTTGACGAAGCGCGCGATCAGTTTCATTGAAATTCCCTTTCTTCCTTTTAATAAAGTTGATAGATGTCGACAATCAGTTTAGGACTCCCTGTTCGTTTAGATCGCTAGTTGGAGCCACTATCCCAAATGACAGTGAGCCATAGTCAACGGCGTGCCTACGTCTATACCGTTGCCAACTCTATGTCATGTTTTCTAATCAAGTTTTTGTTACTTTTTCGGTAAAACCTTTCTAATATACTCCTGGTCACTGTCGCGGTGGACCGCAGCTCCAGCCGCAATATTTTCTGACTCTAGGTGGATCATTGTTGTTCAAACTGACCTTGTGCCTACATTTGTATTCTTGTAAGAAATGAGCCTCAATTTGAATTATATAGTAACCTCACTGTTCTATATGAGTCTGTTGGACCGATTGCTGGTATCAGTTACACGGTCGGTTGTATTTTGGTCCTGCTACAACTTCAGACCTATGATACAACTCGCCGGACCCGCCGCTGACTTCAGTGGAGGACCATTTACTGTCGTTACATATTGGTTCTCCGGTAATCTTTAGGAGAAATTAATTTCAAAACCATATATTCACTGCACGAATAGTTCCAATGTTTTGCATCTGTTTTCTTGGATCATCTTGTCTATTGGTGAAAGCTGATTGCATTTCTGGTTTCATTACGAAGTAAATGTCCGAATATGTTTGCTTGCTATTCTTAGAAATAGCCCATCATCATTGCGTTGGCTGTCTTTTCGGCCGATGGTCGTGTTTTACGCTCACCCGTTTTCCCCGTGTTCGTCCTTTCCAAACTAAGTTCTTAGTTTTTTGTGTTCCAGCTTGTAAAACAGATTGGTACCTAGTGAATTATTTCGGAGGTCAAGCCCAGACAAGATCACTAAGAATGTCCTCGGATTGTCGAGATCATCACTACTCGTTTGTCTACAAATTCATCCCTTTTTCCTTAGAAAATAGTGAACTGGAATGCGCACGATTAACCTATCAGGGTTTAAAACGTCCGGTCTTATTTCTACTGTCTGGCCTTTGCCTATCTAACTTGTAACATCGTGATGTAACATCGTCATCAGGTTTTTTTTCCCGGACAGTAGTCTAACGTTTCAACTCTTCTCGTTCATTCATGCTAGAAAAATCGCTCTGAGTTCTACTGTCAACTAAAATGACCTTATTTTTAATTTTCAGGATGTGATGATTGTTGGAGAACCAACCCTAATGGGTGGGGATTTCGGTGATGAAGACGAGCGTTTAATTACTCGGTTAGAAAACACACAGTACGATGCTACAGTTAGTTCCGTATCATCCAGTCCTCATATGCATCCGAGCTTCTCGTGTTCGGGCGAGCATCCTCCAGGCATGATTTCATCGCCTGTTGGTCATGTTAGTATTTCGATGAATCCGGGACAACCTGGCTTATCGGGCATCCCGTTTCGTGGCTCTCTTCCATCCGGCGGCCCAAATTCACACCTTGGCATGGGACCAAACGAGCATATGCCAAACAGCCTTCCGTCCATGCCGCCTCATCCCTCGTGTATGCCGGTTTCCATGATTCCTGGGCAGCAGTCCGTCTCATCATCTGGTCGGTTTGGACCTCACAATGCTCATGTGATGGTGTCGCCGCAGTATATGTCTTTACCATCAAAATCATCTGTTTCTGGGGCGACTACACCGTCTTCCCGAGGTAGGTTCCGGCAATTTGACTCCTTGACGGACTTATTGTTACAAACAGACGAAACCTTTAAGCTCAATGGCCTCTGGTGATTTACGGTTAATGTGCTATTCTGATTGAAGCACAAAGCATCGGAATTATGGTTTTAGGTTCCAGGTTTCTGATCCGGAATCACCCGGATTTTGTGCGAATACTACCGTACCTCCTGAATTGGAGATCAAAATAACGGGACAGTATAATAAACAACGGAGCAATTGAGCAAAGTAAAATGCAGATCTCTATCAAAGTGGCTTCCCAATGAAGTTCCATCAACTAAAGAGGTGACACAAGCCACCGAGAAAAAGGTCAAACATGAAGATGAACCCGTGTAGGCGTGGAATGTAAAAGCAACTTGAGAACTGCCGGCATTCCCAAACTTTCTAAGTAGAATCAAGCAAAATAGATAACCAACACCATACATAATGAACTTTACGTCTATAACAGTTATCCTGACACGTTTGGCTGAGTAAATATTCGGCTCTGGGCCCTGGTTTTTTATACCAGTGCTTAGTTGAATGACCAAGTAAACCCAGAACAGATTAGGGGATGGCGTATGCGATTATGTATTCAATGTAAGCAGTTTTATGAACTGGCAAACGTGCCGCAACAAAATAGAGATAAAGAAGTGAATTGAAGTAGAAGAAGGCACACTGAAATCCGAAACACGGGCACCATTGGCTTTCATTCCTCATCATGTCAGGCGCCGTCGTCAACCAGTGGTGTTCACTGTCTTTCGGACTCCACCCGGAAGTTGGGGAACGTTTTAGGGGTAGTTGAAAACAAAGGGCGAATTTGCGTTGGAGTGGTTCTGAGGTATTTGTTTGATTTCTGATGAATTCTATGGACATATGAAGAGGTGTCGTGAACACCGTTGTTTCTGGCTGCGGACTATTCCATGGGGACCTGCCAATCAAAGTTGTGCACAGCATTAATTATAGTGTTACGGGCGTACAGCTGCTATTTTGTTTTAGAGGGTATTTTCAACAAACGTCATCTCGGTACCCTTGATGCCGTTCTGGGTTCCCATAAGTTGCTATGCTTCTGCATTTGTAGTGTGGTACATCACCTATTACTCATTCCTCGTCCAACAGATCCCTACCAATCCGCAATGCAATCCGGTCCAGTCGATTCCATGCATATCCCGGTTCGTTCGAATAGCGCCTCTTCCCTCCTAGACGGTGGTCCCCATCTCAGCGGCTTTTCTACATGTCCGTCGCCTAATATGTTGCCTTCGAGAACTCTGGCAGCTCGTTTTACTCCTCCTGGTCTGCCGAACGGTATTGTCACAAATGCTTCAGTCGTATCACAAGCGAATTTCATGATGCCATCGGAAATGGTTGTCTGTAGTAACACGAGTCTCGCGTCAGTTCAAATTCCCGGCACGACCATGTGCTCTCCACCTCAACCCCCGGCTTCCTACACACCAGATACCCTTGAAACATCGACTATGATGCACTCGTCGATGCAACAAGCACAATCCATCACGTCTATCAAGTCTTCGAATTCTCCGTTGTTGTTTGGCTGTTATGGTTCAAACGCAAACGGCACATCGCTACCACCCGATTGTGAGCTCTTTTGAATTACTGTTTTTTCCATGGTGTCTTTTTGGTGTGTTATCTTCTGATTTTCGTATTGTTTCGCATTCGTTCGCTTTGGACAACATGCATACGTACATGGTTGGTGACATTCGTTTTCGAATTGGTCTATCTCAATGACCGGTTCCAAAGAGTGATTGTGCATTTACCCCCACCACGAACGGCTTACGCTGCACTCCGTATCCAGTATTAACCCGACGGAATACTACTGGGAGGCGTGTGAGTAGACGCACTCGTAGCCCAGCCAACCAGTGCTGGTTGACCAGGTAACACGCTAGTATGGGAGTGCAACCGTTGTCTGTAAAATAAAGAATCATGTCACTCTTCAACCTAATGAGGTACAAATATTACATATGTTGAGAAGTTTCAATATAGGATAGATGCTAGTACGTTTTCTGTGGGATAAAAATTCAAGCGAATTTAAGTTTTGAGTAGGGAAACTAACTAATCTTTAGTATACGATAGAACCAACAACGCTGGGGGAAAAGGTAGCAGGCTGTTCTATCACAGCTTTCCGAAAGAGAAGTGAATGGTTTACCAGATGAGCAGGGTCCGTCGCCGGAGGCAAATAGACCATATCATCTAGTCAACTTGTTTGTGCCTAACACACCCGCCATGTCTTTGTTGATGGTTCGCCGTGGGCACGTTGATGACTCATCAGTCCCAAAAATCCGTACTCGTCGCAGCGTCAAACTGTCATCGCCTCAGCCTACTTCCCCTATAGTTCCCTTTGCCTCACGCATTTGGACTCACTACCACAGAGATGTACATTAAAGTTTCGGACGCTCATCCAGGTCGCATTCCACCATGTTATCCCGTTCAAAACCGCGTTCTTACTAGATCGAATATCTATATTGCGACGTGGGAGACTTACTTGAATAGCATCGCAGTCTCGCAGCATCTGCCCGTGTTTTTCTCATTTGCTTTTAGCTGCCCACCCAGCTGCTTCGGGACTCGGCCATCCTGCACAGTATCCCAGCCAGCAAGGCTAACTGAGCATCAGCATAGATTCAGTTTCGCCCGTCTACTCCGCTAAGTATCCGGGGGTTCAGGACCATATCCAACCGTTGAATTTCCAAGATGTGCCTTGGAAATTGATGAAAATTGCTCGGACATTACGTTGGTATAGTGTCTGGTTTTTGCTGGCGTACTACAACATAAACAACATGGCTGTATAGGCAGGCGATCTGGTTTACTTTCTTAAACCGTGTTCTCCCAGACGCATCTTTAACTTCCAAAGTCAAATTCCTCGATCGATTGCCACCCAGGTAGCAAAAATTTAAGCTATCGTCCACAGCCTTCTCATTATTGTAGCTCCTAAGTGTGAATGTATTACCGTTGTCTTGAGAAACCTGAAAGAAAGAAAACGTTTTGCTTGTATTGATACGCAATTCAAATTTGGTTGGTGTTCGCGAAAATGATGACTATTCACTGCACACAGAAAGTCCTGTCATTTGTAACGCGTGGCATACGGATGGTCGAAATACGTAACAGGTTTGAAGAGTCAAGCGTCAGTTACTCAGCAGGTGACTATTCATGCGACCGTCGAACTAAACAACGCCCCGTGAGTTATGGATAATGTGCTTATGTTTTGATGATATATAAACTACCTCGAATTGGGGCTAGAGTACAGCCCTGCTTTGCGCTAACGTCAATGTCGATCAGCATAGGTTGTTTCACATGATTGTACCTTCGCTTCCCTATCTGGATGCAACATTAATCAATTAATTACTAGACAGCCAAACGTATCCAGCACCATCCGCAATGCCTCGCTTCCCACAAAATCGGATGATGAAATCCACATCGAGGGCCTACAGCGGTTGCGTTGACGTATCTGGATCTGGTAAATGACGAACACCATGTCAGTTGTACTACGAATGGTGTTCGGAATCCACATTGCTCCTCCGGTACACTAGCCTCCAAAACATATCTTAGGTCTGTTACCAGGATCTTCCCATCACAGCTCAGCAGACCGACGCTGTGATTGCCAATACTGCTTGTTCTGCGTTCCTTCAAACAAAGGCAAAACGAGGGTTCCCTTTCTCCCCTGCTGGATCATCTGTTATTCCTATAGAGTGACCAACTGAAATGAAGCACTTCCTGAGACTGATCCACCAGGCTTCAAAAGTTCTGCTGTCAATTTACCTTCATCCGCGGGATTTCCGTTTCGAGGTTGTCCAATAAACCTCCTCAACTCTACCGTGTTCGGGATGAGAATGAGTGATTCTTTAATCGTCTGCTGAGACAAACTATCCACGCTATCCGGATAATGACAGTTGGCAGGTTCATTTGGCTGCGAAAGTGTATGCCACTTCTCTTGATGTTTTTCGGTTGTGTGCACAGAACGTTAGTCCTCACTCAATGCTTTTGTGGACTGAATGGGCAGACCGAAAATCTTATTGGGTGACTCGTGTAAGCTCTTGTGCCGTCAACGGTCAGTATGGCCTTGCATCAACTCGTCTTGCTTTTCACTGGTCTGTGATCCCTCAAAGCCGCTTGATTGTGTTGACGGTGAGCGACACGAAATTTGGTTTTTGTTTTCATTGCTCAGATCAGTTACGAAAGACAACAAGATTTACTCTTCTCTTTTATGGGACTGGAGGTAGCGGCGTCGTTGTCAAACTGCGATTCTTCCACCGGAGACCTATAGTCTCGAGGGGTTTTGCGGTAGTCTTCCCACTTAGGTTTTGCCACATACCGTTTTATTCACCTGCTCAACGTCCCGTCTGCCAAGTCAGTTAATCGTTGGCTCGGGGTACGGTCCCCCAAGAAAGTCGTATTTCTTCTGTCTCGCAGGTCAGACAGTCAGAGATTTGGGATGGGGTCCATCAAGCCAACTTTCTTCCGCGGTTTTAACGATGGGGAAACATCGGAAATTATTGCCCTGACATACCACTTCACTCATCACTTTCTTCCGCTGCCCCTCATTTTCATATCTTCAAGCCAAAACAACTAGTAACTGTTTGCGCTTTGAATGTCCGTGCTCTCCAATAGACAAATCAGCTGTATGTTCTAGCGAACGTTTTTTTTTCTGGAACCACGTGTCTCCAGAATACGCTTTTACCATCCTAGCGTTGCCATTCATTTGAATTCTCCCTTGGATACTCTGAGTTAACAGTTCTTTCTCTCATAGTCTCTGGTGTCACTGAAATTTAATCTCACGACCGACCTGAATAGATATTACGCTGAGCTCTAACGTAGAACAGAGGATGCTCGACCAGATCCTAATGATTGATCGCCTGCGTGCTGTAGAACTTTGCAGTTCGGTCAAAGTCGGTAGACATACCAAAAAGACGTTTGTTTGGCGTATATGTATATGTTCCAACCGACAACAGTTTAAACGCTGTCAGAAACGCCTTCTATGATGCTCTCCTTGGTCTTGGGCGACAGTATAACACTCGGACACCATTATGCTTTCTGGGGATATGAACGTACAAATTGGTCACGTTAATCCAGGGAAGAGGCGGCCATTTGGGTTGTTCGGTGTTCGGGTGCGACACGCTGACGGTAACGGTCGGTTTTTACAAATATGCACATTTCACTGACTCCGTGTATCAAGTTGCCTCTTTCAGTCCAGAAAACGGCGGTGCGTCACGTTGAAACCGCCTTTTTTCACTCAGCCGTGGACGGAAGTTGATCCCATCGCCGGCAGCTGTCGATGACGCCACTCCGTTAATGGTTGTCGTTAATTTCGAATTAACCACCTTGACTTAAGCCATGTCGTTGTTTATGCGCGCCTTGTATTATCGTCTGCTCGACGATCACCTATTTGTAACCATAAAGTATTCACTTGGAACTTGAGCGACGATGGCATACGCGCAACGTCTGTCAAGTGCTACTGATGGGTGAGCTGCCCAAATCAAGTCAATGAGGTGATCCAGACGAGCACTGAGTAGAAATCTCATGAGCTGTTCGAGTCTCTTGTGCAGACGTTGAAGAGCGCCGCATCTACGGCGGAGGTGGATTTTTATTGATTCAATCGAACATTTGAAAAACTGTCAAATGATCCCCCTGACTCCGAATATGACGAGGACCGCCGTGAATTGGGATCTTAATTCACGAGGAGTTTGTCTAAGGATCGTCAGACTCACTTGTCCGTGCAACCTAAAGAAATGGAAAGTTTTTCTACCGGCGACTAGTTGGGTGCGGTTTCCCCTTATTTGAGGTTGCACTAGCCGTCGGTGGTGTGTTAATGAGAGTATGTCTGAAAAAGAGGGTTCGTGAATTTACAGCTTAGGACGACTTGTCAAGCGGGCGAGCACTTTGCGGACCAGTTCAGTTAGCCTAAGCTGGCTCTTTCAACTATGAATAACAGTAGTTGTTCGGTTAGTTGTAACGTTCCGGTCCATCCTCCGTCGGAAACAGAAAAGTGGCTTTAGAGCCTGATTTATTGAGGCGTAATAAAATTGCAAGTCCGGTCCTTCTTTCTCCAACTCTTTAAGGATGATGGGAAGAGATTGTTTCCTACACTGCTTACATTCCTTCGTTCCCTATGGAAGACTGAGGATGTGCTTCCCGATTGGTGCTTATTAACAGTCGTTCCTATTCTCATGAGATCGTCAGAACGTCGCTTAAAACCACAGTTATTAGCCTAGTCTCTATCACATCTAAGCTACTAACGTTTCTCAAAATGTGATGGTCCATGAAACAGAACCAGATAAGGTAAGACCAAGCAGATTTTGATCCAGTTGTAGATGTATCGATCATATTTTCACTTTCGGGCAAGCACTAGAGTGTTGGCACCCATTTTCTAATCCAGCGACCGTAGTACTTTTGAACCTTGAGTGTGTTTTTGATTTGGTTACTTGACTTGCTTTCCGGGGCGGTCTCCATTGCAGAGGAGTTCCAGTGAAGTTGTGTGCTCCTTCTGATTGTAGACTGCGCATTTACGAACAACTATCTCGCGCATTTGTCACTGCAAGTTCACTTCGACAGAAGTGCCCAGTCTTTTTTCTTCTAACTTTGTGATGATGTGCTGGTATGAACACTCGAAGGTTCTGAGAGCTTCAGGTTACAGCGTTGGCCAAGTTATAAGCTGACACATATGAAGTTTGTGGATGATACTGCTTTGCGGAGATCTTCTGTAGGGAAGCTACAGACCATGTTGAGCAGTTTGAATGATGTGATCGGCCAGTTGAAAGGGAGAGATGAACTTTGCATTTTCACAGTGTAATATTTGTTAAAAGATTGGCAGTTGAGCATCAACGTAAACCACTGATGTATCACCGTCTTTGATGTTGCTGATGATGACAAGATTGGCTTGATACCGAACCTATTTTTGTTATTGCGAACAGGCCGCTGGAGACTGTCAGCCACTGGGAGTCATCTCATCAGCCTGTAATGTTTATGCCGAGGTATCCACAAGGATGGCGAAAGCAGGTAGTGTATCCGCGACTCTTCGTCACTTATTATGTCGTGTAGACGTCCATTTATCAATTAAAGGCATGGTTTACCATGCGTATACGCGCTTGGGTTTTCTCTATAGTTCAGGGACCTGGCCCATTCATGCAAAAGGTGTATATAGCTCTCGGTATTGACCAACCTTGTTTCCGCCAATTATCCTGTTTCCAATGGACCGACTGCATGTGCAACGCGATAGTCCGTCGATGCATATTTAAAAAATGTGGAAGTCCACGACTGACAATCGAGGTAGTTGAAGCACGTAGTCTTTGCTGGTTGGGCCACGTACTCCGTGTGCCGATGGAGCGTCCGCCGCATCGTGCATTGCTCATCGTGGCTTCTGTTAATTTGGGGAAACCGCAGATTGGTCACGCGACGACGTGTTCATAGGCTGCAAAACTCCTGGCCTTCCCATTAAGCGCGGTCGTTAGTTGCCGTCTATTTGGTTGGGGAGTCCGCGACCGTCCACATCGTTGCTTGGAGACGTTCGTTGACTATGACAGTATGTTACACCTAGTGGTGGGCCTGTACCCACAAAATCGTTGGCTCCTTTTTGGCCTGAAGTTCCATTGCTTTCTTCTCCTTTTCCCCTCTTTTCTTACATTTGTGATTGCTTGTTACTCTGCTGCTTCGTGGATTGTTGTCAGGACAAGCAGCAACCTGAACCATGTTACTTAAAAGTGCGGCTCAGCTGAAGTTATTGATGATAATCAATACGATACGCCTTTCCGGCTATCTCGTTTGGCTGCGGTCTAGGAGAGTCTCTCATCAGACAGCCCTTTGCATCCACGAGTGTCTTCCATGTTGGACTTTGGGTGAATGTTGTTTACTGTTGTGAGGTTTGTCAATCTGCCTTACCCGGAACTTGAGCAGATCGTACCGAGACTTATGCAATCGTACACTTCCACATTAACAACGAAAATTCTACAACTGAGATTCCAAAAAACCACTCAAATAGCTCACAAGGTTAACATTCGTTTTACAGCGTGCACACAATTGACTGTTAGACTGCTATGTTTGACAGCGTTTACAATCACCGATATCGTTCCCCCATGGTCCTTAATTTGACAAAAAAACACGGAGGCATCAAAAGCTCCACTTTCATACTCTTCTTCGTTATTAAATGAATGTGGTAAGTGATGTGATGCAATTCTCCATCATCAACATAGACATCAATAAATCAGTGCTTCTCACTGATGCCTGAATGCCGCACAACTATGAAAAAAAGCAAACTCTGTTCGGCCAGAGAAAAGAAAAAAGAAGGGAAGGGGAAGAAATCTAACTACTAAAAATAGCTACGTCTATATTCAAACATTCAACATCAAGGTGCCTACACCTTGCAAACAAACAACCGAGCTGTAAGTGAAAGTAAGGCGTCATCAGCAAGACAGCTTCCTTACGGCTTTCACTGCCCCGCATCATTAAGTGCACTCACTTCACAGACAACTCGGCCAAACAACGACAACATTCACGCCACTGAGCTCGATTAGCCGCCATCTCACCTAACGTCTCAAGCCACCGACTCTGTGAGTCGCGAGGCCCCAGCCCGGGAGACGAACCCGACTCAAAGTGGCCAATCTCTTGCTGTCCAACATTGTAGACCAACTGACCTACTGGTAGAACGTTCAGAGCTCATGTCTGTAGCATAATTATGTCTAGGTGTTTAGTCTGTCTCAGAAGACCGAATAGGGCCTGTTAGAAAGCATTCTTGACAGCATCTGAAATGCTATCCGTCAAGACAGGCACATATGACCAAATTACCAAGTCTGATTGTGCATGAACAACCACTCATTAGGCCACAGCAAAGTGAGTTTTGCACAGCCCTAAATTTCAGTACACTCTTACATTAGCCTGGCCAAGAGATTCCGTTTCATTCTCATTCGAGACCCTGAGAAGGAACTGATGATGAATGGCATTGGCAAAGGATGGACCCAAATGTGTGACGATGTTAGGAACGTAAAAGTGCAAATTTCGGAGACATGGTACGGGTCCGATTTCAGGGTCGAGTGTGTGGGCGTTCGAAGCGTAAGTTTGACAAGATTAAACGAATGAAGGCGTATTAGTCGGCGTGGCTGTGGTATGAGTCGACAGATAGTTTAGTCAATATTCATCTAGCTCAACTGGCTCGGTTCGTCAGTGTCGCCTACTGTGTTCCAAAAACATTACCGTTGCCGATGTTACAGGATCACTCAACAACCGCTGAAGTGTTCATAACTGGGTTTCACTAGTCCGTCGTTTGTTATGAGAATGATTTCGTCGGATGGTTGAATTTATTCTCAATGATAGGGAAATGCCTTTATATTTATTTAAGATTTCGAGTTTCGCGCCACACGGAGGCGGATGCCATTATTCAAATGGACGAGGTTCGTAGTTCGTGAGTGACAGAAGATGCGTCAAATATTACTTCTTATGGTTTGGTTTATTCTACCCCTAACATAAAGTTCGCAATCCACTACCAATATGTGATGGAACTCACGTTGGTTCTTGTTAAGTCACTGGAACCGCGACACCACTGACGTGTGAAAAGGCGCGCCGTCTACGGAGTTAGGTCAACTGTTGAACTGCTGTTTTTAGTCGATGCAACTGTGCGGATAATCACACATCTTGTCAAATCAGGGTGACACTTAGTCTTATCTGGGGCGAAAGGGATTGATCTTTCCAGCCTCGTAAATTCAGTTGAAGTTCTACAGGATCATGCGAAAGTGGTCTCTTTTTAGTAGTGGTCCCTGGCAGGACTCTAGATGCGG
This sequence comes from Paragonimus kellicotti, assembly GCA_014220965.1. Taxonomy (NCBI): domain Eukaryota; kingdom Metazoa; phylum Platyhelminthes; class Trematoda; order Plagiorchiida; family Troglotrematidae; genus Paragonimus; species Paragonimus kellicotti. The sequence goes on along the minus strand of LOND01001313.1, from coordinate 28,640 downwards.
AACTGTTGTACATATTCGCCAGACTTATTAAATTGTCATGGGTCTACTGCTGAGATTGTTTCAGATCGAGGTTGCATAATTTACTGTTTCTTTGGGAAAATGCAATGCGCTGGATCATTATAAGAATCGTTCACAATGGAAAACTGTCTGTTTTCCCATCAAAAACACCGAGTGTACATAATTTCTCTTTGTTTTGTGAGCACTCAAGTCATAGATCGTCTACACATTTGATAAGCAACAGTACGATCAAGGGGTGGTTGTTTGGTGTCGACGATTGAGGCTGCCACTCCGAACATTTTCTTCCTTTGTTTCAGCTGGTTGACTTGTGGAGCAGAGTGACAAACGATCACTTAGTCAAGTGGTATCAGTCACTAGATCATCTGTTGTTATTGGTTTTGTTCGGCTACCTTTATGGAAGATTGCGTTAATCAAAGCTAGTTGTGTGAACTCTGCTGTTAGACTGAATTCGTGAGACATGGTCATTTGTTGGAACGGGTGAGTATTAGTCGCAAGCAGGCTGTTGTGTAGGTGCATCTTCATCGTCTTGTTCAAGTGGTTTGAAGGCGTTGAGTGCTTCACGTTCCTCTGATCAAAACTTCGATAATCACTTCTATTTGTCGCTAATCCTGGTCATCATCATCATCATCACAGCAAATACATCAGTGGTTCACATTGATGCCTAACTGCCACACAACCATGAAGAAAAAAGCAAACCCTGTATAGAAGAGAGAAGAAAAAAGAGGGAGGGACCTAACTACTAAAAATGGCTACATCTGTATTCAAACAACAGCGTCAAGGTGCCTTGGGTTTTCTGGGTGCCGCACTTTGTGAACTTTATTTTTCGTCGCAGTGCCCAGAAGACGTTCACTTTAATAGTCGCATATATCAGTCTTACCCGGTCGTCCGTCATGTCGTACCGAAATTGTAAGTACTGATCACGTGGGAAAAGAATTAGTTAGGTATTGAGCTCGTACATGACTTATCTTGCTTGCCACCATTTATTGTATGCTGTCTTTTATCAAAATGCTACAACATTGACAATTACAACTAGTAGCCAGAGTTCGGTCCGTAGCTTCAGCTTCTCTATCAATGCGGTCTGTCTGTTATTATTATTTGTACACGTTCAATGGCGTCTCTTTTTTATTCTATAATTTCTAGCCTCCCTCTCCTTGATGATGGTTGGTTCTGGTTGTGACCCACTTCAAGCTGTGCCGATGAACGAAAACGAAGACATGAAGCTGCCGGCCGCTATGTCATCACATCGTTCGCGATCAAACTCCGAATCTGGTGGGTCACTGATGGGATTGGCATCGTTCTACGTGTGACCCAAACACACGCACTACCGTGCTCAAGATTCACAGATTGCTTCGTTTTGAGCGCTTTGAACAGTCGATCGCTGTTTCATCCAGTTGAGCTGCAATTCCCTCATTCAAGGCCAGTTTGTATATGTGTTCATGCGGTAACTGTCGGGCTCCTATGGGAAGAGTTGTCTGACGGCACAAACTTGTTTTAACCATGTTAATCCATCATCCTTGCACGCGGAATATACAGATTGTTGCGATCACTCGCTCAAAATTAACTCTGGATACTTGCGTTCATGTTTATTATTTTCTTTGAATCATTGATACCCTTGTTGACAGGCCACTCGTTGAGTGCAAGTATAGCTGTTTTAACTTTGGTAGTTTCATTTAGTCAAGCTTCTCTCTATTTTTTCTGAAGAATGAAACCAAGTAGACAATTTCCACTCGTTTCTTTTCGTCGCTGCTGAGTTTGAATTAACCTAGAAAAATCCGCACCCGACATGAGTTTGGAACTGATCTCCCATCTCCGTAAATATTGTTGTATTGATCTAGTCGGTGATAATATGCGACGCACTTATGATGACATCTCCGACGGTTACGGTTAGTTGGTTTTCTTTCACGTGTGCAGAGTGCTGTTACAATTCACACATCCGATATCTACTGTATGATCATCGTCATATCGATCTTTCTCACCCTGCCTGTCCGTTCTAGTTTGAACGCACTCTCCCCCGAGCTGGTTCACGATCCCTGTTCACCATCACCACGTCTACCCGAAACTTCGAAGTGCTGGTTCGGATGTTTCAGGCCTCTGCGTACCACCTCAACCCAACTCCCCTCCGTTCATGTGCAAGCGTTGAAATCTTTCAGATGTGGTCCAGCTGTACACTCTTTCCACTCTGCCCCCTCTGTCTCTCGGTCTTGTACATATAGTGTAACCGGCTACAACGCCTCTTCACATGTACTCTGTGTACCGTAGTAACCTTTCCAACAGCGTCGCCAGTTTGGGATATCTTCGTTTATTGCTACGTGCTATACTGTAACCTTGATGATCAACACTACCGGTAAACTGCCGCTTGTCCCACAATTGTACTTCTTATATGTTTTAACGGGGACGAGCTCCGAAGGCTGCATTTTCTCTACGTAATCCCGCATTCATTCTTCTCATGTACATGGTTTGTATTTTCTCTCTCCCTCTGTTCATATTTGGAGCAGCAGCATTTGACCATTTCTCTAATTTAGTGCGTTCGTTCTCATTTTCCCGCGTGCATATATGTTTATGGGAGTATGCTTTCTTGCCTCGTGGGTGGGATGTTTATCTTTTGGTCAATTACAGATGCTAAAATTCTGATTATGAAATCTTTCAGCTCATTTCATGTGCCCTTTCTGTTGGGTGTGGGGTATCTAGTTACGGTTGTAGGATGGATGCGTATAGCTACGATCCGTGGTTTCCGCCGCTCGACGAGTTTTTAAGCAAACAAGTTTCGTGTACACTGAGTGCCTGCCATCAATCGTAGAGGCACCACTGATCCTTATCCAATCGAAATGGCCACTGCATTTCTAGTCTGTTGATTTTCGCTGAATTCTGCGACGGTCAGTGCTGAAGGTTGGAGATAATATCCCACGACGTGGTTGAGGGTTCTTTAGCCTGTTGTGCGATATTTCCTACTTCTATCAACCCATATTCTAAGCGAGAGGTGTTCCTTCAGGGCTCTTGATTTCATTGTCAATCGTGCATGAGACACCGATTTACGTGTTCTATAAAGTAGGCTGGTGACTAATTGAATAAGGTAGAAATTTTTATTAGAATATTTTCAAAAATTTTCCTAACGAACACTGCAATTTAGTCCGCCTGGCCGTCCTTTCAAAACGAAACTGAATTGCGATAGGTGGAATAGTATACACAACTATTCCCACTGTGCCCTCGTTGTGCTTCACCTAGTTTGGCGATGCTCGAGGAGTTCCTTGGAAAATCCGCCAATGGTTGTAGCCTCCTATGGGTTTTAGTTTAAGAAGTGCCTTCGATTTTCTCAATTATAGCTTCCTTCAGGAATTGCACTTTCCGAAGGGTTCTAACGTTTGGCTCGTATTTGTTTGCATTCTACTGGTTTAAAGTGACGCAGCATGAAAGTAGCACATTGTAATGTTCTCGCTTTCACCTTTGACACTAGTACATTACCGAGGCGCAGCCATTGCGACAAGTAGTAGTTTACCTATGATTGGCGAGGATTCATGCCCTAATCTCGCCCAGTCAACCGGTTTGTGATCGGCACGTTACGCGCGCATTAATCGATTGCCTCCTCGGAATACTGTGTTGCGTGACTGCATGAGCCGCAACTTGAGGCCGTGAGACGGTGTTCGCCAACATCTCCAATAATGGGAAAGCGGCTATTAGTTGATGGCAGGGAGGACGTTCTCGAAACTTTCAGTTCTCCGCCCGAACTGTCTGATGTTTCGTCTGAACGCTATCATGAACGTAGAATTGGGTAGGCTTTCAAAGTATACATCACTCATTTTGATCATAGTTTCTGCATCTAGGCCAACCCTCCGGTTAGCCTCTCGCACAAAGGCGTTTGACCCGAGTTTCGCTTTTGTTCGAGGTTATCGGCTTTGCGTGGACTTGCAACGACCGGGGTTTAAGGCATGGAGTGATTGGCTGAGGTCACGGAAAAGCGGTTATAGCTTAAGCCCATACAAGGGGAGTATGTTTTGCCTAGTTTCTGTTTTGCTGCTAGGAGTTTGTGACGAGTAGTTTGTTCCGATTTTTGCATTTGAAGACTGTTGGGCAAGATATTGCTATAACTCTTAGAGGTTTGAGCTGATGATGGTTACTGATGTAAGTGAGGTAGGCGGAAACAGTAGGTGGTTAGAGTGTTTCATTCTCTCAGACATTGCTGCCTAGTGTCCGACCCAATGAGTTGCAACCTGCTCGCTCTGGGGTCTACCAGGTTTGCTGGAATTGGCAATAGTTGTACTCCTTTGCCGTACTATATCTAATCTAATCTTTGTTTACTTCTGGGTGCGATGCCCTGAGGTGCTTGTTGTTAGGATCAGGGTAACCCTAGTCTGAAGAACACAATTTCGCTGCCTGAATTCAGATATCTCAAGCCGTTACTGAGATATAGGTCGACGCGGGATTGAAACAATTTTTCGCGCGCTCATGTAACCAAAAGTTCAATTACTCCCCCGTAAATAAAGGTCAGTTTCTCAAATGAATCTGCAAAATGTCTAATGTCCAAGTAAACTGCCTATTTGAGGCCTGCTTTGTTCGTGTTTTCATTGGTTCTAGTCGTTCGTAGTTTGGAGGCCTATCGAAACGAGTGTCTATTCGCGTTATTCTTTCATCGTTGTTCCTATTGGTTGTCCGCGTTCGTGTTCACTGGGATTCGGTTATGACACTGTTAGGCAGCGGTTACTGACTCCAGCTTTACTGGTGTTATTAGTTACCGGCTTCATAGTCTCCGTTTGATCAGAAGTCCCAATTACAAAGTCAGACGTGCGTCAACATCTGACGCTCACAGTTTATTTTTACCCTGGTGGTTGATCCGTTGCACAAGACCAGTAGCTGGGAACATCCGCTTCCCGGGATTGTATAAACTGATGACCATCATCCAGTCCACTTGGTTACGCTAGGCCCATGCGTGCCCGGTGTTCTTAGTTCAGCCAACATTAGGTGTTTGCCCGAGTTGCGATTAATCACGGCTCTGTGACCAGATTGCGCCTGCCCCATTACGTAAGGGATTTAGCATGTAAACTCATCAAGGCAGTTGGTACAACCCGGTTTCGGAACAGCAATGCTGGACGGACCCGGGACAAATGGTGCACCTGGTCTTCAGGAGTTGACACCACAGCTGACTGATTTGGTGTCGTGCCGTACATTGCTTTTCTGGAAATTTAGCGACTATTCGCTATCGGTCACAAAAGGGAGAAACGTTATACGTGACCTGGGATTCTTCCGACGCAACTTTGTAAGCTCATGGCACAGGTCGCGAACAATGCAGCAAAATTTGGTGTATCGACCTGTACACTAACCTGACTCGATTATAGCAAACTCTCACCCGAGATTTCGATCGCAATTCTTATTGCTGGGCCCTAATGTGACTTCGTAGCTCATCCGGAGGTGAGCCTACCGCGATCCGGCGTACCGTTTCTGTCGCTGAGTCGAGTTCAGCCGAACCCCATGTTTTTCCGATTTTGTCTATTGTAAAGAACATCTTGACCGGGGTGATTGCAACATGAGTCTCCGCACGCGTCGTCCACTGGATCAGAGAAAGCTGAAATATCTCAATTGGCTAGTAACTGACTACTCAGACACAGGGTGGTACCACAAGATGTGCTCTCCTGGAAGGCGTCTGTCATCGGTGCACGTGGAATCTGAAAACTGTCATGGTTTGTGCAATGTCGGTCCGGTGGCAGAAAGATTCGATGTGTTTAGTCTACTTTGTCGATGTTCACAGGCCTCGCCATTGATGTATACAGCTTAGTAACTAATTTGTCACCTGGCAATTTTGCTAACATCATGCTGTTTATGGCTTGGGTGGCTCACGTCGGTCACAGGTGGTTCTTTGATGTGGTTTTCATGGATTGTGCTTCCCTCAGGATCTCGGATTGTTCATCGCACTGAACAGTACGCAAGGTGGGGAAATCGACATTATCCGCGCAACTTTACAATGTACTTGGACAGTTAGGAAGCTGTTAAACGATGGTTGTAGATCAATCTCAAAGGCTCTGTTATACGACTCACTGTTAAAGTCTGTGTGCAACTTGCGTATGTAAGGCTTCGTATTGGTGAAACTATTCTTCCTGGTTGTCAACATGCAACAAAAATGTGACGCTTATCGCCACCGCACTCAGACCAATATCATCTACTGCAGATGAGGGGGGCAAACTACGAGGTTCATGTACCTCGGGTTCGACTCCGAAGATGCACCTGTCTGTATGGACCACCACTTGACCCGTTTTGTCTTATCCGCACATCTTTGCCGAATCTAACCCAGTTAAGTTCTTACTTTTTGTATCTTTACTTAATGTCTATGTCTGATTCCCCGTGGTCGCATGGCAGGTACGCCAATGAATAATGTCTATTTCTTTTTTGGTCAGACGCTGTGTTCCAGTGGTATATTATTGATAGCCATGCTTCGTGTTAAAAACAAACGCAACCGCCAGGAAAAAAATTACAAGAACGAAGTGTTTGACCGTTTCAGAGGCATTAGTTTGCAAGTCGTCCTTAAGTCATATTACCATCGCAACACCTTATTGAAATCGTGGATTTATTTGCTTCAGACAGTTTTTAAAAATTACAATACTGGCGGAATACAGCTATTCAAGCCTGTTCGTAATTTTTGGACAGTTTTGTTTCATTCAGTCGGTTGACTGTATTCTGCCATTCAGTTGTGTGCTGGAAGCACTGACTGAGACTGTCGAAAGCTGCAGTCATTGGCCAGATTGCTGGTCTCGTCAAGACCTTTGTTGATCTTCGTTTCATACACTGTGCCCTGTGGAAATCAGCACCTTGTGGCCTGAAGGCGTATCAACTTCTCTAGTATCAGCTCGACAAACACGCGCACTGAGCCCTTCAACACTGTCATCGGTGTTAGGGTCGTACGGGACAATTCAAATTAAGTTAAGTCGTGCGTTCTTGATAGTACGTACGTCACCGTCTCGGTGAGCACCCATACCTCTGGCGTAAAGTAAGCGTTCATTGGTCCGGCCGAGTCGGAGGACTTGTGACGTAATCTGTTGTGCAGCAACGGCATGGTCACGTTTCAAGTCTGGGTCGTATCGCGTCGTTGCAGTTTGCCTCGCCTGGAGCTCACTTGTGTGTACACATGATGGGAGCGGATTGTCTGGGTCTACGTTAGTTTGTGCAGATTTTCATCGTTCCGGCCTAAATCAAATTAAAACCCATGATGAACGAAGTCGCTTGCGTTCGAGGGACAGCATAACAACCGTGCCATTTTTCACTGTGACGCCGTACGTAATAACTCTTGGAGCAAAGGATGTATGCAATACTGGGCCGATTGAGAGGTCTTTGCATCAATCGGTGATCAACCAACCCACTGTTATGTTTAATAAATTATGTCTGTCTTTGGTGTTAACATCATCCACGGTTGGCAGGTTGGCAGTAAATTCAGTAGTGATCGGACAAACTCATTCTTATTACATAACACGGACTAGTGAAACCCATTTATGAACACTTCAGCGGTTGTTGAGTGATCCTGTAACATCGGCAACGGTAATGTTTTTGGAACACAGTAGGCGACACTGACGAACCGAGCCAGTTGAGCTAGATGAATATTGACTAAACTATCTGTCGACTCATACCACAGCCACGCCGACTAATACGCCTTCATTCGTTTAATCTTGTCAAACTTACGCTTCGAACGCCCACACACTCGACCCTGAAATCGGACCCGTACCATGTCTCCGAAATTTGCACTTTTACGTTCCTAACATCGTCACACATTTGGGTCCATCCTTTGCCAATGCCATTCATCATCAGTTCCTTCTCAGGGTCTCGAATGAGAATGAAACGGAATCTCTTGGCCAGGCTAATGTAAGAGTGTACTGAAATTTAGGGCTGTGCAAAACTCACTTTGCTGTGGCCTAATGAGTGGTTGTTCATGCACAATCAGACTTGGTAATTTGGTCATATGTGCCTGTCTTGACGGATAGCATTTCAGATGCTGTCAAGAATGCTTTCTAACAGGCCCTATTCGGTCTTCTGAGACAGACTAAACACCTAGACATAATTATGCTCGATGGTGTTGTGAACACCTAACTTGGTTGTTTCGTTCTGAGCAGAGGGCGGCTGACTAGTATGCTCGGTGTCCGAGACAACGGGGATGGTCCCTTGCAGTTGTACACCTTTCACGAACTCCCTACATCGAGTTCCCCACTTCATTCCAGTGGCGGTAATGTGTCACGTACTAGCTAACAACAATACGTAGAGATTGTTCTACGTACACAAGTCATAAACGAAAATGAACGTACCAGCGTCAATTGCCGCTGATATCACTTTGTTAATTTCGGAGTTACCGAGCGCAGTCTTTCTCTGTTGTCTTTCAACCCGTAACAACCACGGTAATCGTTTTTGTCATTCGTCCTCACATTTATGTAACACTACCTATCCGGTGGGCTGATTGGACCAATGTCATATAGTTGGGTGACACTGGCTCGTCAGTTTGTGTTATTGCTGTTGAGATATCAGCGTGGATAGCAAAGACACGAGTTGCCATGTCCAACCTTCGCTGGAGGGTCGTCCGATTACTACTGAAATGGACGGTCCAAAATGATTGTGTGCGTTCTGCTTTGCTCCATGGTTCGGAAACGCGGTCTGTTCGCGACAGATATGTAAACCATTGTTTCGTGCTTCACAATCAAGTCGACTGATCGCGTGAGCAATGCGGTCGTTCGCCAATGTGCGTATTCCTGGAACGCTCAGGATGCGCGATCAATTGGTCAACTACTCACATTGCACAACCTGCGATGGTTGGGTCACGCACGTTGCATGCCAGCTGAGCGTTTACCGTACCGGACATTATATACTGAGACCACCAACAGTTGGGTGAAACCACGTGGTGGTCAAGCAACAACGTGGTCACGAAATATGAAACCCTGACTGCTCCATTGAGTAAAGTGGGTAGGTGTCGCCTGCCTGGATGGGGTCCTCGTGATCATTCAAATCGTTGGTTTGAAACGCCATCCTAAATGGCAGTGTGCCGTAATCAACAGTGTGCTCGCATTCATACCATTTTTAATATTGCTGCTTCGACTTCTTTTAACGACTTTTAATTTTCTAAGTAAAATTTCCATCTTTTAGGATATTCCACGTCTTTGTTGAGGTGGGCGCTGATCAGAGCTACAAGACCTCTGAGTCCTATTCAGTGACGTTTCGTGTGAATGGATGAATGCACGCTTCACATTCGTTGTCCGTTTTGAGTGGAATTGAGTGTTGTTTTTTTTGAGCACGGGTCTCTGAATATTGACACAACAATATACCCCCACTTTTTTTCCAGCTGCTCTGACTGTGTTCACCAATATTAACAGTTGTGTTTTGTGTTTTGTAGCAGCCCTGACGGGCAGGCGACGTTTGTTGATGAAG
>LOND01001312.1:78106-90627 GCA_014220965.1 Paragonimus kellicotti | reverse complement strand
TAAATATCTCGGTTTCATTATTGATAAAAATGGCCGTCTTCTGGATCCTGCTAATACTCAGGCTATTGTGCGAATGCTACCGTCGTCTTATATACCTGAATTGAAGTCATTTCTCGAATTGATAAGCTATTGCATTTCCTTCCTTCTTCTATGCATCACCTACGAGAACTTGTGAATAACCTACTGACTAAAAATAAGAAATAGGAATGGTCCCTCACATGCCAGGAAGCTTTTGGTGAAGTCAAGAAACTTCCACAAACAGAACTTCTACTAACTCATTATGATCCCAAATTGCCTATTACGGTAACGACCGATGCGTCTAGTCGAGCTATTGGAGCTCTCATAGCCCACGATTTTCCTGACGGCGCCAACAAAGCGATTGGTGAACGTAATTTACCAGCGAATTGAAGAAGAGGCGCTAGCTATTAACTCAACACCACAGGGCGCGTTCTACAGCTGCGGATTTCGGAACAGCCATCCACCTGAGGGTTATCTGCGAAATAAGCGGTAGTACTACCAGGACGTGGCGGATTCGGAGTTGGCAGCCGGGTCTCCTGTAGAATTCCACAAAGGCTCTTTAACGGTACTATATCAGGACGTATGTCACTCAAGCACATGGATTCCCAGATAGCATACTGTTCATCTGGTGTGCTATTCGTGTGGCGTACAGACGCTCCATGTGGTTTTCACATGTTAAGTATGATACAAATATACGATTGGATCCTGGACTGTAAACGAAGGTACATTGGAAGCTACCTAATTCACCTTTGTGGCATTCTGATTTCTTCGTTAATATTGCGCCAAATCTCCTGTTCGACTTCAAAATCACAACATCCCGGTTCCTTTTATGATCACCAAGTCTGAGACAGTGAACCCCGCATAGGCAGTCATTTGCACCTTACTGTGTCGATGGGAATTCTGTATTCCCCGCTTTGAATAATTATCAATATATTTGGGTAGGGTTAAATCACTTGTTCCATTGAGCATTCACGACCTCTACCCAAAGCTCATGTGCATTGCTCGGGACGGTTAAAAACAAATTGCCATTGTAAACATGTATATAATATATACCAACGTTGATATCCATAGCCCTTGAATAAGCAAATCCAACATGCCGTACATTGTACTGTGTGGTCAACAGGGACCTTGTGGTCTATATCTATGTCGATGGCATATCCTTATCAGGAGCAGTTGATGTCGCTGGAACTTTTGGTGGAAATAGTCAGCCCTGCAGAAGTAAATGGCCGTGCCATCATCACCGCTAGAACGGCCCAACAGAATACTATCCTGTTTAGTTTTCACTACCGAACTACGTACTACGGTGAAAACAAGGACAGCGCGTTGATCTCGTGTGTTGTTGTCGATTCTGGAAACTAAAATGTACAGAAGAAGGCACGTCAAGCTGGCGAGGCACGGAGCAAGAGATTTAATCCAGGTGCCTAACTTTCCTTGGGAAGCGCCAGTCGGGAAAAGCGTTTGAAGAATATACCAACAGTTTGTGATTAGTGTGAACCGTAGGGATCTTGTCTTCCATCGAATGACAAGTGGCGGATGCCTACGTTACAAGCAACTGCCTATCAAACGTATTGCAGTGGGATTCCACAGGTTGTAAACTGTTTGGGAAGAATGTTAAGGTTTGTCAACGCTTAACAACGAATTGTTGTGGCATGACGATGACAGCTTTATCGGAGGACTCAGGTATAGTTCACCATCATCATCATATCAGCCATGAGCCTGACCAAAGGTACTGTGGCTCGGGCTGCCGCTCACCTCAACAGTGACGTGGAATATCCTAGAAGAAAATATTACTAAAAAGATTAAAAAATAATAAAAAAGCGCAAGGACTAGAAATGGTAGCTTGCAGGTGCGCTGTTGACTGCGGCACAGAGCCACTCCGTATAGCGTTTCTAACCAGCGACTTGAATAATCATTAGGGCTCTAACCTAGTTGGCGACGACTACCACCTTTGCTCACTGGAACAGTCAGGGTTTTAATACTTCGTGACCATGTTGTTGCTTGACCACCAGGTATAGTTGACAACGGTGCATCCAGGTTAGGGTGAGCAGTAAATGCTGAACGAACGACCGCATCCTTGCAATCAACGACCCCAGTGCGTTCAGCCTCCATGGACTGAAATTTGCGTTCACTTTCACGTAAGAGATCAAACATCGGTTGCAACATATGCGCACAGTGGAGTACGAAACGTCATCATCATCATAGACAGCAATACATCAGTGGTTCACACTGATGCTTAACTGCCACACAACCACGAGGAAAAAAACCTATATAGGAAGAGAAGAAAAAAAGAAGGGGAGGGAAGGGGACCTAACTACTAAAAATAGCTACGTCTATATTCAAACACATCAAGGTGCCTACACCTTGCAAACAAACAACCGAGCTGTAAGTGAAAGTAAGGCGTCATCAGCAAGACAGCTTCCTTACGGCTTTCACGTGCATGGCAGTTGACCAGATTAGTAAAACGACGAGGTTGTTACGAAAATTTCTGGTCTGGGTGTTCCTGACTGATTTCGACCATATCCATTAGTTCGGGGATTCCGTTTTCTGAGTATTCATGATCCAGAAACTCAGTGGTGGTTTCACCTAGTTCTTATACGACGGGGTTTATTGTGACGCCTTGTTAGGTCAGTCGCTCTAGCAGGACGCGAAGGCCGGTAGGATGTTTCTTTTACGAAGAACTAATCGCCAGGATGTCATTCAGATCAGGATAGGCGAAATCCGAATTGCGTGTAACTTCACAAACAGTGTTAAAAAATTAGAACTGCTTCCCTCAAACCAACTAGCATTTGGAGGAATTCGAAAAGGCTAAAGTGGGGTGATGACTGTCTTGACGGGTGTATCGTCTAGTGGTATTCGCATACCAAATGTGTCGTGTCAGAAGTAGTCTTTCCATACAAAGAATTAATTAAATACAGTCTGTACTGAGCTGGATACTTACTAAGGATTGTTGTTTCGTTGTGCTCACAGTAAATCACCGCAATGGCGCCGGCCGCCTGACTTTTTCGGGACCGAGTGTAACGTTCGAGCTTATGAACTATGGGAAGGGCATGTGCCCTGATTTCGTCCTAACGAGTATTAGTTTGTCGGGAACCGACCAGCGAGGCTGTATTGCGGACATGCTGAATGACGTTGGAGGCCACTGATGGAATGTTGTTCATTGTACGAACAGGTTGGGAGAACTCAGTGAAGAGATCCACAATTTTCTTAGGAGCTGCGTGTTGGGTATTCCTAGCCTAGTGCTTACGGTTTTCTGTCACTTAGAAGGTTTAATTGCCGGAAATATTTGATACCGATTATGCCGAGGGGTATCGCAACGATTGTAAAAACGTATCGAAATATTTACCGGGGACTCAAATTGAGGGCTGACACGCGTTACTCGTAAGTGGCTATAGGGATATCGTTGGTGGCGCAGTGCTGTGAGCTTAGAGGCTTGACACCGTCTTTTGTAGATGGATGAACACTAATCTGCTTTTCTGTATCAAACAAGCGCGTTTCTCCCCTTGTTTAAAGGTTGAATTGACCGTGGATAGTCCATTAGGCTCAATATCTTCTTAGACCTGAATAAACGACAAGTATCAGGTAATATTGTCAAATCTGTATTACACAAACGGTATGTTCATGATATTTTTCGTACAAATGTTGATTGTGCTAACTTTATTTTCCAACTTGCTTAACTCTGTTGACCCGAACCTGTTCTTGTCTAACCAAACTGAATCAAAACAGCAGTTTAGCTTTTCTAGAAGTTCTTCGCCAGGCATGTGGATGGGACACTATATCGATCTGTCAGTCGTAAAGCAACATGTGGCGGGCATTATCATCGCTTCTCCAGTTCTGCCCCGATGGCATACAAGCTTCGTTTAGTCAAGACCGTGTTTCACAGAGTTAGGTGTATTTGCTCCTTTGATAAGCCGTAGATTGAACAAGAGATCCTAGGAGAAACGTTGCTAGCAAATGGATATTCTGAAAAGTTCACAGAAGCTCACAACATGATGAACAAGTGCAATGAGTTGGTTAAAACGGTTCAAAAAACGATGTTTTTCCAATTTTTTGGTACAGTGGAGGTCGTTTGACAGATGTTGCCAAGCACAAGTTGAAGTTTGTCTTGTCACACCGTGCGGCTGCCCAGTTGCGCTTGGTTCATATCACCAAAGTATAAGTTACACGTGGTAACGAACTCACTTTGTCTAGCGATTCTGTCTTTCACGTTGTATTTCAGTTCACTTACAGCACAGCATGGCTTCCCTGTATACAGTTACTGTGTTACCTACTTGCTCTTCTTTACGTTTACTGTTATGAAGACCGGAGTAGTGGTTTTATTTCTGATGTACTATTTCTTAGTTTTGTTGTGACCTATTCTAGTATGCCATGTCTGTCTCTTATACGCGAACCCAATAAGTGCGGCACGACTAGATTACAGGTATCCCATGGGTGCCCCTTTCAAGTGTAGGCTGATGACTATCGTTCCAGTTGCATCGAGCATATCTTCAGTTTCCTCTCTTTATCACTTGCTTCTCCTTGTTGTTATCGGTGACTTTCCAAGTGCACTTTATGGTCGCTCTGTTTAAAACTTGGTACTCGCGTACTTCATTTCCTTCTTCAAATCAACGTGGACGCGGTAAAACACTAGTCAGAGGACTGGGGCATATCGGCGAATGATAGCAAATGTGCCGATACGTCATTTGACAGCGATTCCGGCAAACACATTTGCATTCCATAGGTCTTGTGTATCCCGGAACAAGACCAGAGGGGATCTTAAGCGATCCAATCGTTTTCACTGCATCGCTCCCTACCAGCAGCGAAGGCCTCAATCCAAAAAGTGAGTCACCTTCCAACCCTTCGTATATAGAATGAATGATTTTTAGACGGTATAGTTATCACTTACGATGCGTATCAAGGTATGTGACAAGTAGTACATTGTCTACTGAAAACGGACCGTGCTACTAATGAACTTACCTGGGAAGCTGTTGCGTATCTAATGTGAGGACTATCCGGGCTTCCCCATGATAGAGTTTACGAGCCTGGTTTATAAAATGAAAATTCCCATTTATTTTGAGAACACAAGGCATGACGAACATGTTCTTGATAATTCAGCACCGAGTGGATACAACTATAAAAGGTACTAAAAAGGGACTAGGACGTCTAATTGGTCAAAATCAACGTCAGTACAAACAAAATTGTAATCACTCACTGTTCTGAACACAGATATACTCTGTTACGTAATAGCCGCCAGTGAAGGAATGCACGAACGTTTAAGACTGATTCTGAGCATAGGTCTGGAAGTGAGCCAGCTGTTCAATGATGCAGAAAGGAAAGTTTGTTTTAATGGCTGCTGCAAAAACTCCGGTTCACCTGTCCAGTGGCCATGTCTCTTTTGAACAGGCGTAAAATGGACACAAGTTTCTTTTCATCATTAGGAATGGGGTCTTTGGTTGATATGACAATCATGTTTTGTGCAATTTATTTGTCCGGATAGCCGTTTTCCTATAGCTTATTAGTGAGGAAATTGGGTTCGATATCCAGCATGTCTTCCGAACAGATTTTCCTGACGCGAGTCGTTAGAGAGCGGAACCAACTTTCCGTTTTTATTTAAGTAGGACGAGATTGGAAGTCAGTATGTTGGTCCGTTCACTTTTCGTTACGATCTATGCCCGTCTTATGGACCCATCAGGATGTCGGTACATGTTTATATCAGGGAAGTGGAATGATTCTCTTTCCTCTAGTTCAGCGGCAAACTGAATGGAATTGTTCGCCTGATTAAACACATCGAAGACGAGTTTTTTCCTTTCGCTTGGATAAATGGCGAAAATATCGTCCACATATCGCCGTTAGAGAGGAAATGTTTGGATGCTCGCGCACAATTACCTTCCAACCTTTTCGTGAAAATATCAGCCAGAATCGAATCCAGGAGTGAGCTCATCGCCACGTCATCAATCTGCCACTAAGCTTATTTACTGAACTTGGACTGTACTTCAAGCATGCAACGCAAGAGAATTTCTTTGAGTGCTTCAGTTGGTGGTTTCATCTCTATATCTGACTGATTAATGTATTTATGAACAAAATCTATCGTTTCTCTTAGCGGCATATTTGCAAATAGAGGGAACCATCAAACGGGCACGTGTGATGGTTTGTAACCCCAACGTATTTCACAGCGTTAACAAGCTCAAAGCTATCTCGCAGACTGTAGAGACAGCTTTCGGAGGATCGGCTTGAGTTGTGTACCTAATCAGTGCAGTTGTTTGTTAGGAGTTGCACATGTTTAAGTTCAGTTTGGATGATATATTCTGTTTATGGACTTTTGAAAGACCATACAAACGGTGTTGCGCTTGTCTCAAGTGAGACCATGTATGAAAACACTAGTTCACTTATCACTGGCTAATCGTGCCGAATGGGGCTGAGCACTTTGAGGAACAGTTCAGCTGACCTTATTCAGACCATGTAGACGATGGGACCCGAATGATCAGTTATTACATTCTAGACGACTCTCTGTCGTTATCAAGAGTGACCCTGGAACTTACGTTATTGAAACGTAACAAGGTTCTTGTACCGGGTCTCTTGTCTCCTCTTCCCAAGGATGGTGGTGTATAGGTTGACATCAGAACGATACGGTTTGGAAAACTGAAGAGGTACCTCGTGATTGGTGCTTATCAACAGTAATCCCCGTTTCCAAAAGGGAGCCCGAAGTCTATGACAACCACAGAGGCATCAGTTCTGACGTATAGGTTACTCTTTGGCCTTATATTACGTCGGCTCCGTAAGCACAGAGGAAGTCATATGTGAAGAACAGGCAGGATTCCGGTCCGACCGATGGTGTATTGATCACACTCACCTTGCGACGAATCTTCGGGCATCGGCAATCTTACATACAGCCGACAGTATTTATCTTTTCAGACCTAACGACCTTTTTCGATTTGGTTGTTCGTAATGTTCTTCGAGACCACCTTTTTTGCAAAGGAGTTTCATGGAAGTACATGGATCCGTTGATTTTTCTGTGTACCCATTGTGCAGGGAGGGTGAAAGTTTATGATCCATTTTTTCAGGTGTTTATCACTTCTTGTGGTGTTCGTCAGGACCATCCGATCTCCCGCTTTTTGTCCATTTTCATCATGGACGACATTCTGGAAGGCGCGCTTGAGAAATCCAGTGAGTTTTTTCCTCGGCACTAGGTTGGCCGGCGTTTATTAAGCGGATAACATTGTCTTGCTTAGCCCGTTTGTCAAGGTCACACAGGTTATGTTGGAGTAGATGAATGACCCTGCTGGTCTGTATGGAAGGCGTTTTGCACCTTCAAAGCACAGAGCGCTGCCTCCAGACTGGGGCAATCTCGCTCTCACGTTCTTTATTGCAGGTAATCCGCTTGAGACTGTGGACAGTTTCACATACTTGGGTAGCATTATCTCGTCAGCTTGTAATATTGCTGATGAGATATCAACGAGGATAGCAAAGGCACGAGTTGCCTTTGCCAACCTGCGTCATCTGTGGCGTCGAAAAGACGTTCGATTGTCGCTGAAAGGAAGAGTATATAATGCTTGTGTACGTTCTGTTTTGCTCTATGGTTCGGAGACGTGGCCTGTTCGCAAGGAAGATATCAACCGACTTGCTGTATTTGACCATCGTTGTCTCCGCCAGTTAGTCCACACCAAGTGGGTTGATCGCGTGAGTAGTGCAGCCGTTCGGTAGCGCGTATTTCAGAACGCTCGCGATGCACAATCAATTGGTCAACTAATCATGCTGCACAGTGTGCGATAGCTGGGTTACATACTTCACATGCCATCCGAGCGTTTGCTTCGCCTGACATTATTCACCAAGAACACCAATAGTTTTTCAAGATCGCGGGATGGTCAAGCAGTAGTAAGGTCATGACTGTTCCGTCGAGAAAAGTGGGTAAGTATCACTTGCCGAGTTGTCCCCGTTACAACTCTGTTAATCAGTCAGAGACGCTATCCAGCGTGGCACTGTTGTGCATTCATGCCATGTTTCTAGTTCTTATTGGAATAGTTTTCACCGTTTTTTTAATTCTTTGATATTCTCTTCTGAGTTATTTCACATCGCTGTTATAATGGACGGCGACCCGAGCTTCAGTACCTTTCTAGTCAGGTTCATGTTCGTTATGAATTAATGAATAGTGTTGTAAACAGCCAAGCTCAACCGCACAGTAGAACAATTTTACGTCGGAATCAGAGCAGTGGTAGGTCCGTACAGGATTTCATTGATTGATTGACAGGTTACAGGATTTTGTGGCAAACAACACGGTTTTCTATATCCTTCTCTTGAGACACTCCGTGTGATCATTATCCTGAGGGTTGTATGGCTTTGATTCGCTTGTCACCACTACCCTTTCATGTAGAGATCTCTGAACACCAGTTGATGTTGAGACTGAACGCATGGTGGAATCACAAACAATAAAATTGACTGACAAATACTTGGTGACAATCTGGCTAGTCTGGCTGGGATACTCAAAAGGAAGAGGAAAGCCGTAGTATTTCACTGATAGTTGGTAACGAATAATGATTATGGATCATTGGTAAGAGAGTGCCCTTAAAGTCAGTTGATAGTCTCTCGAACAGTTGCGTGTCTTTTGTGAGCTCGCCTCGAGCTTTGGAAATTGAACGTGATTTGCTATTGCAACTACACTTCGAACTACTTCAGCAAAGGGGAGGTCTCCAAAACGCGCCAACTGAGAACGCGGAATGACAAAGCGTCTCCTTTAAATCGTTGGTTATCCGCAGGGTACGGTTAAAAGCGTGTGCTGTTCGATTTTATTTCACCAAACAGGAACACAACAGCAAACTTGAATGCGAGGTGAATAGATAGTGATTTGGTGTATAAAAAGACACTTTGTTGGTCTTCTACGTGAATGGTGGAGTTCAAACAGCGGGCGGCTTGTCAAGATGCATACAATATAGCCACAGCCTAGGCGAAGCTTGACTTGCCTCTCACTGATATGGTTTCACCGCGATACACTTAGTTTACGAGGTACAGTGGCTGAAAGCATCTTCAGTACGGAAATCGGGCTGACCTATGGGTGGTTTACACACGAAATGAGTGGAACCTTTTTGCATATGGGGACGATTTGGCCAAGCGCAAGTCTCTCTAATAAACATTGCTTCCCCAGAGCTTCCGGGGCAGCACCGTCAGCCGTTTGGCTAAAGCTATAGTTCAGTCTGCTAATTGAACAGGAATGAGTTCGTCTGGCCCGGACGGTTTGTGAAGTTTCAGTAACTTAATCTTAAGTGGGAGTTTCGATTTCGAGTGCATGGAAACGTCAACAGATCGGAGAGAACAAGAGGTGCCCGAAGGTACGGCTGCTCACGCGGATGGTCAGTGTGTTATACACAGGGAGCTAAAAGGAAAATGCAATAAAAAAAAAATAGGGGAATTCTTAAAGCCATTGATGTAGATATTTGATTACCGGTGTTGGCTTTTGATCGCTCGCATCGGATGGCACCAACGAATAAGCAACGAAGAGGTAAGCAAGCGGGTGTTTGAAAGTGATTGCCAAACGAGCTCTTCTGATCAATCCTTATGTTTACACAGGCTTAGATGACTACGCTATAAACTAAGGATGCCAGCTAGTCGTTTGTCACACCGAACACTCTTTGTCGACGCTGCGGCCGACTGGCGCAAGGTGCGAGGTGGACAGATGATGACCTGGCGTAGACAAATGAAATCGTTCACGAAGGGTTGGTCACTGTAGATCGGGTTCGTCTCCCGGGCTGGGGCCCTCGCGACTCACAGAGTCGGTGGCTTGAGACGTTAGGTGAGATGGCGGCTAATCGAGCTCAGTGGCGTGAATGTTCGTTGTTTGGCCGAGTTGTCTGTGAAGTGAGTGCACTTAATGACGCGGGGCAGTGAAAGCCGTAAGGAAGCTGTCTTGCTGATGACGCCTTACTTTCACTTACAGCTCGGTTGTTTGTTTGCAAGGTGTAGGCACCTTGATGTTGAATGTTTGAATATAGACGTAGCTATTTTTGGTAGTTAGGTCCTTTCCTTTTTCTTTGCTCTTTATGTAGAGGGTTTGTCTTTTACTTCACGGTTGCGTGACAGATAACCATCAGCGAGAACCACTGATGTATTGTGAAACATCGTTCAGAAAGGAATCAAATTCAAAATATTGCTTGCGTCCACTTTGGTTGATTCTGAGTTTTGTTTTATCCAAACACCCCGGTTTTCTGGAGGCAATCCACACGCCTACGATAAGTTAACTGAGCTAACATTGGTGAGTGATCAATTTATTTGTTCACTCAATGAACATCAGCACGGCTATATGATAGTGTGATATAAGCTGTTTTTCAGTGACAGAGACTACTTTGGAACAACTTTATCAAGGGAAAACAAATAATAATGTACAGCGAACAAGCTCGTTTTCAGTGATTCATCATCAGGCTAAATACATCACATTTATATCACAAATTTTACAGGGGAATCGTTAAAGGGGTAAACGGGGAACGGGTGGTTAATGAGGTCAGTCAGTTCAATGTCACGCTGCAATCAAGTACCCACTTGAACCGTGGGTCTTGACAGGCTAACAGGGTGTGGGGTTGGCCATGGCAGATCCAAAGCCTGAACAAAACGTTTCTGGGCGCACAGGGGTGGGTTGTACAGGCGAATTCCAATAGCATCAGCTTCCACTGACCGAACGTAAACAGTTACTTTACCTGTGCACTTACAATGTGCAATTTAAGTTCAACGAAGGAATTTATCGACAGAAGGACGGTGTCGCAATGGGATCGCCGTTGGGACCACTGTTTGCAGATGTTTTCATGTCGAAATTAGAAAACGAACAACTGAGTTCAGCGGTAGGCCAATGTAGTTTTTATAAGAGGTACGTTGACGACATCCTTTGCGTACTCGATAATAACGTAAATCTTTGCCATATTCAACTCTGCACACCAAAATTTGCAATTTTCGGTGGAGACCGAAATGAACAACCAATTAGGCTTTTTGGATGTACATTTGCGTCGCCGCGCTGATGGCTCAATTCAACGCGCGATATACAGAAAGGGTACGTGGAATGGTCAGTACGTTCATTTCAGTAGTTTTGTACCACTCGCCCTGAAAAGAAATCTAATTAACTGTTTGACGGGCAGGGCTGTAAGAATTTGCACGGATGATACTATTACTGAAGAATTGGCTTTCATACGTACAATATTCATACAAAATGGCTACCCGGAAAGATTCATAGACAGAGCTATGCAACAGCAGAGTGAAAGGGACCAGCTGCATCAAGCGGAAAAGAAAATTGTACACATCGGATTACCCTTCAAGGGCGACACACTAGCTGAAACTATCACACGTAGACTCACAAGGGCGGTTAATACATTTTACGCTGCTAAATTACGTGTCCACTTCACGTCCAATCCGGTTTTGTGCCCACGCCTAAAAGATAAAGTGCCTGTTTCTGCAGCCTCGTTTTGTGTATACTCATTCACTTGTTCCTGTGGAACCAGTTATGTTGGCCGCACGACCAGACGCTTATCTGAACGGGTCCGGGAACACTACCCAGCTTGGCTCAACAGTGGAATAACGAAATCTGTCAACAGTGCCATACTATCGCACCTGGTGGATTCGAATCACTCTGTCAATGTGACGGATGCATTTCGTCCAATCTACCGAGTTAAAGCCACCCAGTCGAGGGCAGAGAGAAACACCATTCTGTCCACAGCTGAAGCTATTGGAATTCGCCTGTACAACCCACCCCTGTGCGCCCAGAAACGTTTTGTTCAGGCTTTGGATCTGCCATGGCCAACCCCACACCCTGTTAGCCTGTCAAGACCCACGGTTCAAGTGGGTACTTGATTGCAGCGTGACATTGAACTGACTGACCTCATTAACCACCCGTTCCCCGTTTACCCCTTTAATGATTCCCCTGTAAAATTTGTGATATAAATGTGATGTATTTAGCCTGATGATGAATCACTGAAAACGAGCTTGTTTGCTATACAGTATTTCTCATGACTACACCGGGAATTTTTGCGCGAAAACAAAAAACGTGATGAACTAAGACCTGTTATTGATGCAGACATGCCACTGACCACGACGTGTGGTCATCTCAGGTAGCGTTTTCAACCAAAGACCGCAGTGACTAGGGGTTACAATCCGGAAGGCAGCACCTACCTACTTTACTTGATGAGCATTCTGTGACTTCATTTCGTAATCGCGTCGGTGTCTCACAACAAAGCAATTTTATCTCATTGGTGGCAGTCTCAAAAAATGACGCCCCGTTGCGATAAACGCTCTGCAATATCCGGGTTGGCTAATTTATTACTACAAGAAACATTCCTAAGTTGCGGGTCGAAGAATGGCCTTTTGCATTAGGGTTGCTGCGGAATAAACAGAGTTCTTCCAACGAACAAGAAATCGCAAAAATGAGCAGTGGTGCCACTGGGGCGCAGGTGAAACAGTTTGCCAGTCGAGTCTCTTATAAAATGATACACAAGCTCCTCCATAGTCAACAGTACAGTGCACGGCACTCCGCCATAAATGAATTTTAAATGCATCAATGG
>LOND01001312.1:54451-70805 GCA_014220965.1 Paragonimus kellicotti | reverse complement strand
AACTATGTTAAATACACCCATCATCATCATCATCATCATCGTTGATCATTTTCGGCTTTGAACCGTACGCGTTCGTACAATGGCTCGGACGCCGTTGGTCTTAACAATCGTCTACTATGAAGTTGCGGAGTAATAAATAAGTACAAGTGTGTACAGGGGAAAAAGGAGAGAATTGAAAAAAACGAATGGGTTTCACGAAAAAGTTTGCGGATACGGGCTCCTCACTGACTGCGACACAATGCCATGTCAGAGATTGTTCACAACCAGTGGTGTGCATGGTCGAGAACCCATCAACCACGTAAACGGCACCTACCAACCTTGCTCAGCGGAACGTGACCATGTCATCGCTTGGGCCGCCTTGCGGCTTTCTTCTAACCATCAACAGCCATAGCAAACAATGCGCGATGCGGCAGACATTTTGTCGGTATACGGAATACATGATCCAACCAACGAAGATTGTGCGTTTTTCATTATCTCGGTTATCGGTAGCAAACATGCATGTTTCCTAAATACGCGCCGACGGACTGTGGCGTTGCAGACAAGGTCAGCCTATTTGATATAGGCTAGCTAGTGGAGACAACGGTGATCGAATACCGACGGTCTACATGTGTTTTCAGCAAGAGTGAGCCCGGTCCCCGGTCGATAAGACAAAACCGAACGCAAACACGCATTGGAAACTCTGCCTTTAGTCGACAAATGCACATCTCAGCGACGCTACAAGTGACGGAGATTGGTGAATCCACCATGTGCTTTCGGGATCATCGTGAACACCTCGTCAGCAACATTACAGGATGGCGAGATAACAATACCCAGGTAGGTGAGGTGATTGACAGTCTCCAGTGACCTGCTACCAAAAAAAGACAGGGTCCGTGCCAGCCACATTTTGTAATAATGGCTTGTACTTTGAGTGCTAAGTGTAAACCATACAGACCGACCACATCATTAAAACAATTCGGTATGGTCAGCATGTTCTCCACAGAAGAACTGAGTAGAACAATATCATCCACATATCAATATCAGTCACTCTACCGTCTGGTAGAAAGCTCACATCAACCGCCTAGGAACCTCCTTCCAGAATATTTTCCATCACAAGGTCGAAGGGGAAGAAGGGAAACCGGACACCGCTGCCGGACTCCACTTGATGCAGAGAAAGCACGAGATAGCTGCCCGTAAATGCGTACTCTACGCACAGGGCAGGCCCACTACAACTTCCAACAACTGACATATTTCCCTGGGACACCTCAGCGATAGAGAAAGCCCCACACAGTATGTTCAGGCAACCGAGTTAAAAGCCGTCTTTGGGTTAAATTATTATCATGACTGTTGACTAAGAAATGGAGCGCCCATGTTCCAGTCTGTTACAAGGTAAAAGTACGACCAATAAACCCGCAACCGGGAATGAAATCTGCTTGTTCTTTTCTTATATGGTCTACTCTGGGGTTTCACAAGCTTTAAAGCCACTTCGATTTCCGACTAAGGACAATCTGAACTATTACACCCAACTGCACAATCTCCATCATCCACATCTGAATGAGCCGATTTAGGTAAGTTGAACTGTTCCTCAAAGTGCCCAACCCATCTGTTAAGCAACCAGGACAAGCTGTATATTTGTGAGCCATCGTTTCCACACATTGTCTCACTGACATCTTGCTGACGACCGGTGCAACCACGAATCAGCGAGAAATGCACCCAACTATTCCCCGATAAAAAGTGTCTTTTCTACCCCGTTTTACCTGTGCTAATCGTTCAGAGAAGGTCCTGGTAAGTTTGGTGTTTCAGTCACAGCAGGTTTCTTTCGTTATTCAGATTGTCTAGAGGGACTTAAGTCGACGTATTGTTTCCTAGGTGGGATAAATCCAGTTCTGTCGTATCTACAGTGCTCCTTCAGAACAGAACTCTTCACAAAAGGTTCGCATGGCTGTCGACATTTTTGCCCAGTACTAGTTTTGGCTAGAACTCAACTGTTGTAAACGCGGGACAGCAGTTTAACAGTCAGTGATGTTTGGGTAGGCGTTTCGTGTTGAGCTGAAATGCGTTACTCGATATATGGAGTCTGTGAGATGCGCATAGCTGTAACAGTCAATCGTCATTGTTAGCGCACCGCATCCATACATCTAAATATACCACCTATCCGCGGTTCTACTGCAGTAAAAAAGGACTCAAGTTGTGCATTCTTATCGGCAGTGATCACAACGGTGCCCGGATGCTTAGTGTAAGTCGCGTCGAAACTAGCAAGTGCGCACGGATTGAATTAAGCAACAGTGTGCTGGTGTGCTATTAGCGTCAGTTTGGTTTTCGCTTGTGTAAGTCATGTACATGGCTTACTGGACCTCTCCCTCACGTTTGTTCCTGTTGTCTCCTTTCACAGGACTATCGGTGGAACCCCTATATCGGAAGAACGCTGCTATTCAGTGTCTCCAGGTTCCCCGAAATTGGTCCACGAGTACAACGGGTAATCAAGTAAAAACAGCCGGCTTGTACGTAACATTAATTTGTTCCACAAGATTAAAGAGGACGTCGTAGAAGGCGTTCTTGACAGCGTCTGAACTATTGTCTGTTGAAACATGCAAACATGACAAACAAACAAAAAAAACAACCGTCCCTAATTCTTGAGGTAACGCTGGCCTCAGAATCAGAAGAGGAACCGAACATATAATTTCGATGGTTGAAGTCTTAAAAGTTTTCTGGGGGACCAAAGGGCAAGGTTAACAGAAGCAAAAAAGAAACCCCCCGGACCCACTTTTTAAAAAACTTTTTGGGGGGGGGGATTTTTTAAAAAAAGAGAACCCCGTGTTGGGAAAAGGGCGGCCGGGAAGAAAGGGCAAGAATGTTGTGCTCTGTTGTGAGGAGAACAACATCTGGCAATTGTCCCACTCTCTCTCTAACTGCCTGTAGGTTGAGCGTTATAAATAATTTTTGCCAAACTGTTTGTGTCCTATGGCAGGGAACACCTTACGGTGTACAAGATAGTCACTGTTAACTGGACATCATGTTCTTTCGACGTACATATGCGTTGTTAGAGTAGTCTATTACGGATTGTGATAGGATGTCCGTTCATTGTATTAGTGAAGAAGACAACGTGCATGCTGTTTCATGACCGTGCTCCAAATGAGCGGTTCGTCACTCACACTTTGCCTAACTTTTTCTCGTAGGCGGTGATATTGCATTAAGTTCAAAAACTGACTGGCCAAGGGTTCTCTTTCTCCAGACAGCTGGATTGATTTCGTTGCGAATTTGTACCTTGGAGATTTCTGATTGATGTTTTTGTTGGAGCTAATATATTTTGAACGGGCACATCAGCAAAAGGTATTCTGTGTTTCCAGCTGTTTTACGCGTAAACTTAACAAATTTAAAGTGAACTCAGCCAGTTTTTCATCAATTATGTGACTGTGCGCGGTGCCTAGTAGACTGACAACAAAACCAACCTACTGAAGTGTATCCTGAGAATACGCTGGTAAAATTGTTTTGATCATTCTGGTCTTTTCATGTCGTGATGACAAAAACAGTTGCCTATATCCACAACCAAAAGGGAAGAACGTCTCGATAGTGTTTCTCTATCTAAAGATATTATTTTGACCCTATGGAACGTGCGTGCTATCGACGGTTGTGTATCCTGAACTGTAGTAACTCACGAACGAATTGTGGTGCTCCTCCTACCGTTCTAAGGTTCTGAATCCGACACTTCAGTGTTAACAAGTTTTTGACTTGACTGCGGGTTCCTTATTCAAACCAGTCGGCCAGAAATAAATACCCCTCATGAATGCGTAAAAATGTGGACGTGCCCTTATATCAAGAGACATTTGAAATTTCTCTGCCCTTTATGTGTTCAGTATACCGAGTTAACGTGACAATTGGGAGACCATGATAAACTTATAGGAACTGCACAGATTGATCTTATTTCATGTTACATAATGATCAGTATTCTAGAATCACGTTTGAAACGTATATCACTCCCGAGCGTCTTCTAGACACGATAGTATTTCATCTCTCATGCGTCTTTTTCCTACGCGAAGCCTCCTCATGGGAGCCGAAGTATTGGGCATCAGGAAGCCTTTGGCTGCGGAACACGGTGGCGGTTTAAGAGAATTCTCCATGGAGGAGCTAGACTTGTTCGACGGTGCTACAGACGAGACGAGTTTTCTATCCAGCGGTGAACGTAGCTACATTGTCTACAATTACCTGATGAGTTTGTGTGCGCGCGAGGGAGATGCATGGACCGATGAGATTACGTTCAGCGAAGGACAACCCTTGAGTAAGTCGGGTCAATGGTATTAGGAGATTTCCTCTGTTATGATACTTTCCGGCTTGTGAATTAGAACCCCACCGATGGTACGTCTAAAACAGTAACTGTTTTTTTAATATTAATCCAATGGAATTATTTTCGTTATTCGTGTGAAAACCAACGAGGATAATGCGTTTTTTGTCGGTCTTCTGCTGCTAAGGTTTGTAGGTTCGAAATTGATACACGTCTCCAAACGTGTATGTCTCAGCATGTTTCAGTATCGTGTAGTTGAGCCTCCTTAATTGTCAGTTGTCCTATCTGCTTACTTTCATACGGATACTAAACCGAGCATATCACTGTAATCCGCGACTACGTAACCTTTAATGATAAGGTTTTTGGAGGTCAATGTATCCACCAATGTTCTAGTTCACTGTTGAGCCATGTTTATGTGATGCATGCAAAATAGCTCGTTGCCTTCGTAAAGTCGAACGACGTAGCGAAAACACTTAATGAAGCAAACAAGCAAAAGAATGAGTTTTAGTGATATCTTGAAGTTCGTTTGCTCCCAGTTGAAAAAACGAAAACAGACGTGATGCGATCCATGTCGTTTTTAACGTTCAATGGGAGCTTGTGACGCCAATTAACAATTTCATGCGGTTGCACGTTTAATCACAGAAGTGACCGAACCACTTCCGATCCGAGTTGAAACCCTGCTTTGGTCGATTGGCTTACAGTAACCGTCATTCTGACTAACTGATTGGTGCAGCCACTAGGTTTGATGACGATTGATCTGTTTGTTCAGTCGTTTATCTGTCCGTTCAACTGGGTCAACCAGTTATATAATATGAAAGTAGTCAAGGCGAACACAAATTTGTCCTTTTTTAAGGCCAGGACAATTAGTGGACGTTGACGCTTCTAAAGTCCGCACTCTTCGACAAATAGGTCATCAGACTTCTCTGGTGAGCACCCTCTTGAGTCTGGGGTTAGATGTGTGTTGTGCCTCCGAAACGCGTTTTTACGATCTTTACGTTGTCCTTTGCTTGAATTCGCCCTTAGATTATGCTGTGGATCAGCGGTTCTGTCTCAGGGTCTCTAATGATAGTGAAGCCGAATCTCGCAGTCAGGCTGCAGCAGGGATTGCAGACGGCTCTAAAACGGAGCACACCTCGCTCAGTTAAATCCCAGTTAATGGTCGTTTACCTGCTGTCATACTTAAGACTTCACTCGAATTTTGTCGACACGTACCAGAAGGACGTTGTTTGTTTGTCATGTTTGCATGTTTCAACAGACAATAGTTCAGACGCTGTCAAGAACGCCTTCTACGACGTCCTCTTTAATCTTGTGGAACAAATTAATGTTACGTACAAGCCGGCTGTTTTTACTTGATTACCCGTTGTACTCGTGGACCAATTTCGGGGAACCTGGAGACACTGAATAGCAGCGTTCTTCCGAATATAAGGGGTTCCAACGATAGTCCTGTGAAAGGAGACAACAGAAACAAGCGTGAGCCAAAGGCCCAGTAAGCCATGCACATGACTTACACAATCGAAAACCAAACTGACGCTAATAGCACACCAGCACACTGTTGCTTAATTCAATCCGTGCGCACTTGCTAGTTTCGACGCGACTTACACTAAGCATCCGGGCGCCGTTGTGATCACTGCCGATAAGAATGCACAACTTTAGTCCTTTTACTGCAGTAGAACCGCGGATAGGTGGTATATTAGATGTATGGATGCGGTGCGCTAACAATGACGATTGACTGTTACAGCTATGCGCATCTCACAGACTCCATATATCGAGTAACGCATTTCAGCTCAACACGAAACGCCTACCAAACATCACTGACTGTTAAACTGTCCGGTTTACAACAGTTGAGTTAGCCAAACTAGTACTGGGCAAAAATGTCGACAGCCATGCGAACCTTTTGTGAAGAGTTCTGTTCTGAAGGAGCACTGTAGATACGACAGAACTGGATTTCCACTGGAACAAACGTCGACTGATCCCTCTGACTCTGAATACGAAGAAAACTGCTGTGAACTGAAACACAAACTTACCAGGACTTCTCTGAGCGAGTTAAAGGGGTAGAAAAGACACTTTTTATCGGGGAATAGTTGGGTGCATTTCTCGCTGATTCGTGGTTGCACCGGTCGTCAGCAAGATGTCAGTGAGACAATGTGTGGAAACGATGGCTCACAAATATACAGCTTGTCCTGGTTGCTTAACAGATGGGTTGGGCACTTTGAGGAACAGTTCAACTTACCTAAATCGGCTCATTCAGATGTGGATGATGGAGATTGTGCAGTTGGGTGTAATAGTTCAGATTGTCCTTAGTCGGAAATCGAAGTGGCTTTAAAGCTTGTGAAACCCAGAGTAGACCATATAAGAAAAGAACAAGCAGATTTCATTCCCGGTTGCGGGTTTATTGGTCGTACTTTTACCTTGTAACAGACTGGAACATGGGCGCTCCATTTCTTAGTCAACAGTCATGATAAATTTGAACCCAAAGACGACTTTTAACTCGGTTGCCTGACATACTGTGTGGGGCTTTCTCTATCGCTGAGGTGTCCCAGAGAAATATGTCAGTTGTTGGAAGTTGTAGTGGGCCTGCCCTGTGCGTAGAGTACGCATTTACGGGCAGCTATCTCGTGCTTTCTCTGCATCAAGTGGAGTCCGGCAGCGGTGTCCGGTTTCCCTTCTTCCCCTTCGACCTTGTGATGGAAAATATTCTGGAAGGAGGTTCCTAGGCGGTTGATGTGAGCTTTCTACCAGACGGTAGAGTGACTGATATTGATATGTGGATGATATTGTTCTACTCAGTTCTTCTGTGGAGAACATGCTGACCATACCGAATTGTTTTAATGATGTGGTCGGTCTGTATGGTTTACACTTAGCACTCAAAGTACAAGCCATTATTACAAAATGTGGCTGGCACGGACCCTGTCTTTTTTTGGTAGCAGGTCACTGGAGACTGTCAATCACCTCACCTACCTGGGTATTGTTATCTCGCCATCCTGTAATGTTGCTGACGAGGTGTTCACGATGATCCCGAAAGCACATGGTGGATTCACCAATCTCCGTCACTTGTAGCGTCGCTGAGATGTGCATTTGTCGACTAAAGGCAGAGTTTCCAATGCGTGTTTGCGTTCGGTTTTGTCTTATCGACCGGGGACCGGGCTCACTCTTGCTGAAAACACATGTAGACCGTCGGTATTCGATCACCGTTGTCTCCACTAGCTAGCCTATATCAAATAGGCTGACCTTGTCTGCAACGCCACAGTCCGTCGGCGCGTATTTAGGAAACATGCATGTTTGCTACCGATAACCGAGATAATGAAAAACGCACAATCTTCGTTGGTTGGATCATGTATTCCGTATACCGACAAAATGTCTGCCGCATCGCGCATTGTTTGCTATGGCTGTTGATGGTTAGAAGAAGCCGCAAGGCGGCCAAGCGATGACATGGTCACGTTCCGCTGAGCAAGGTTGGTAGGTGCCGTTTACGTGGTTGATGGGTTCTCGACCATGCACACCACTGGTTGTGAACAATCTCTGACATGGCATTGTGTCGCAGTCAGTGAGGAGCCCGTATCCGCAAACTTTTTCGTGAAACCCATTCGTTTTTTTTCAATTCTCTCCTTTTTCCCCTGTACACACTTGTACTTATTTATTACTCCGCAACTTCATAGTAGACGATTGTTAAGACCAACGGCGTCCGAGCCATTGTACGAACGCGTACGGTTCAAAGCCGAAAATGATCAACGATGATGATGATGATGATGATGGGTGTATTTAACATAGTTCAAGCCGGGTGCCTGTAGGTTGAGCGTTATAAATAATTTTTGCCAAACTGTTTGTGTCCTATGGCAGGGAACACCTTACGGTGTACAAGATAGTCACTGTTAACTGGACATCATGTTCTTTCGACGTACATATGCGTTGTTAGAGTAGTCTATTACGGATTGTGATAGGATGTCCGTTCACTGTATTAGTGAAGAAGACAACGTGCATGCTGTTTCATGACCGTGCTCCAAATGAGCGGTTCGTCACTCACACTTTGCCTCAACTTTTTCTCGTAGGCGGTGATATTGCATTAAGTTCAAAAACTGACTGGCCAAGGGTTCTCTTTCTCCAGACAGCTGGATTGATTTCGTTGCGAATTTGTACCTTGGAGATTTCTGATTGATGTTTTGTTGGAGCTAATATATTTTGAACGGGCACATCAGCAAAAGGTATTCTGTGTTTCCAGCTGTTTTACGCGTAAACTTAACAAATTTAAAGTGAACTCAGCCAGTTTTTCATCAATTATGTGACTGTGCGCGGTGCCTAGTAGACTGACAACAAAACCAACCTACTGAAGTGTATCCTGAGAATACGCTGGTAAAATTGTTTTGATCATTCTGGTCTTTTCATGTCGTGATGACAAAAACAGTTGCCTATATACCACAACCAAAAGGGAAGAACGTCTCGATAGTGTTTCTCTATCTAAAGATATTATTTTGACCCTATGGAACGTGCGTGCTATCGACGGTTGTGTATCCTGAACTGTAGTAACTCACGAACGAATTGTGGTGCTCCTCCTACCGTTCTAAGGTTCTGAATCCGACACTTCAGTGTTAACAAGTTTTTGACTTGACTGCGGGTTCCTTATTCAAACCAGTCGGCCAGAAATAAATACCCCTCATGAATGCGTAAAAATGTGGACGTGCCCTTATATCAAGAGACATTTGAAATTTCTCTGCCCTTTATGTGTTCAGTATACCGAGTTAACGTGACAATTGGGAGACCATGATAAACTTATAGGAACTGCACAGATTGATCTTATTTCATGTTACATAATGATCAGTATTCTAGAATCACGTTTGAAACGTATATCACTCCCGAGCGTCTTCTAGACACGATAGTATTTCATCTCTCATGCGTCTTTTTCCTACGCGAAGCCTCCTCATGGGAGCCGAAGTATTGGGCATCAGGAAGCCTTTGGCTGCGGAACACGGTGGCGGTTTAAGAGAATTCTCCATGGAGGAGCTAGACTTGTTCGACGGTGCTACAGACGAGACGAGTTTTCTATCCAGCGGTGAACGTAGCTACATTGTCTACAATTACCTGATGAGTTTGTGTGCGCGCGAGGGAGATGCATGGACCGATGAGATTACGTTCAGCGAAGGACAACCCTTGAGTAAGTCGGGTCAATGGTATTAGGAGATTTCCTCTGTTATGATACTTTCCGGCTTGTGAATTAGAACCCCACCGATGGTACGTCTAAAACAGTAACTGTTTTTTTAATATTAATCCAATGGAATTATTTTCGTTATTCGTGTGAAAACCAACGAGGATAATGCGTTTTTTGTCGGTCTTCTGCTGCTAAGGTTTGTAGGTTCGAAATTGATACACGTCTCCAAACGTGTATGTCTCAGCATGTTTCAGTATCGTGTAGTTGAGCCTCCTTAATTGTCAGTTGTCCTATCTGCTTACTTTCATACGGATACTAAACCGAGCATATCACTGTAATCCGCGACTACGTAACCTTTAATGATAAGGTTTTTGGAGGTCAATGTATCCACCAATGTTCTAGTTCACTGTTGAGCCATGTTTATGTGATGCATGCAAAATAGCTCGTTGCCTTCGTAAAGTCGAACGACGTAGCGAAAACACTTAATGAAGCAAACAAGCAAAAGAATGAGTTTTAGTGATATCTTGAAGCTCGTTTGCTCCCAGTTGAAAAAACGAAAACAGACGTGATGCGATCCGTGTCGTTTTTAACGTTCAATGGGAGCTTGTGACGCCAATTAACAATTTCATGCGGTTGCACGTTTAATCACAGAAGTGACCGAACCACTTCCGATCCGAGTTGAAACCCTGCTTTGGTCGATTGGCTTACAGTAACCGTCATTCTGACTAACTGATTGGTGCAGCCACTAGGTTTGATGACGATTGATCTGTTTGTTCAGTCGTTTATCTGTCCGTTCAACTGGGTCAACCAGTTATATAATATGAAAGTAGTCAAGGCGAACACAAATTTGTAAATGGCTCACCTGATCTGTAAAAGCTTCTGAATAAAAGGCGAAGATTCATAAATAATCACCTATGAATTACCCGCAAGTTATCCTCATGTTTCATCTTCAACAAGTGATATGTTACGGAAATGGCTTGTTCCTTTTGGAGTGTACATAACGACTATGACGAACCGATTGGCGTGAACTGTTCGTTTCGGTTTGCCACCATCTTATACCATTTCAAACTCGATGAGCAACTCCTGCCTTCAAACAGCAATATGGAAGATCTATCAAGAATTGTGTCACAAACGCTGAGTCATATATATTTTACTGTACCGATAGGTTGATGAAGTAAACCTGTTCAATGTGCATTGAATTGTCGTAGGCTGAAATGATATCAGTACCACACCGTACTGTTTGTCGAAGGTCACCAATAATGTTAGTGAAAGTAGTCTTGTCAATTGGAAACTATTCCAAAAGAACGTAAAGCGCCATTCTGCAGAGAAATTTCGGCCGATTTCATCGATTACGACTCGTGGACTGTGCTCGATGAGCATACAGTAATTCAAGTAGGCGCAAAATACGATTCGATCATTGACTGCAGTTAGGGTAGCACACAGGGTCATACATAAACTAGTGGGCGCTCGAATAGGCCGTCATGAGGTAAAATAAATTCCAGTTTTTTAAAATTTCCCTTCAGGAAATGCCAGTCCATCTAACGATGGCACAAGCGAATGCTAAAGGGTAGCTTAAGTGAAGAGTTTGATTTGGAATGTGTACACTGGCCACAAAATGGAGGAATGCAGTGACTATGTAAACGGCATAACATATCTTACGTGAACTTACTTGCGTGTCCAAACTTCATCTAGGGACGCGGCTGTTGAATATTTCGAAAGAGGTGCCTATTCAAGGTTTAGGTGCGTTAGCCATCGTTAACTAAGATATCTTCTCCTTAGTCGTTCATTGTTTTACATATACCGGTGAAGACAACCAACATATATCTTTGGTTACCATGTTTAAGTGCCATTTTTTTACTTAACTTATTTCTTCGCTCTGTGCAACTGTGGTCGGAACAGTTGCCAGTTTTATGCTTATTGTTTGTTGAATGGTGAGGGTGTACGAATGATCAGGGTGATCAAACTCATTGATCTAATTCAAATCTGACTCGTTCATCACTGACAGGAACACCCATAACACGTGCTGTTCTGACATGACATATACATTAGTGGCTTTGTTCGCTAACTGTTTGTGGACGTTGTCTTCTAAGTACATGTTGTTGCAAGACTGGAAGGACTCTGCGCTTATTCTTACTCTCGATGATGGACTATTAGAAGTTAGAGCATGACTTGGTTTAGAGGACGGATGGTTGTTACATCAAGACTTACCTTCATAAGTCGTTTACCGCTTTCCTGCCTGCAACCCTAGGAACAATGTTCACCTTCGAATGTAGGTGCTGCCAAAAGTGGCGCGGAATTGAAATCACTGGCGCTGTTCCTATGACCTTTTACGTTGTTGCTAGTTTTGTGTTCATCTTCGCTTTTTGTCTGTCGTGACCGTTAAACCTACGACGGTGTGATATATATATATATATATATATATATATATATATATATATATATATATAACACCTTAAGGATGGCGGAGAACGAAAGTCGATGGCACTCGTGTTGCTGATTTCTGTATGTTAGGATTGTGTACCTTTTTCTCTCCTGTACATCTCTTACGTCATTTAAAATCATCGCCTCTTACTATTTGCTGACACGGTCTCAATCAAACGACTAAAACTGACCTTGCGTTTCCGGGAACAATCGTTCGTGAATCTACCCCTGCCCCGGACTTAGGGCCTTTCCTGATTCCCTGTCCAGCACACCCGTTGGTTGTTTGGTATAAAAACGCGATACGTGTTGTTACAATTCTGGTACCGATCAGTCAGTACGAACTGTGTGCATCTACGGCACTTCTTATTTCAACTGTTTTGTTGAGACCTCTGAAGCGAACTAACTCTTTTGAACCTCGTACAACTCACAGTTTACTTTGGGTTGTTGTATCGCGTATGTATCTTCATGTAACCACTCATGTTGACTGTGTTCAAGCAACATTCTTTCTATACTCCTCCACTCTACTTTTAGTTCGTTCCCTTCAGTCCGTCGGTTTTATTCATCAAATTTTCCCCGTGCATCAAATGGATGAACTGAAACAGCTCAAAGCCAATTGGGTGCGTGGTTGGAATGTGCAGCAACCGTTGGAGGAAATCCGGCGCTATTTTGGCGCGCAAATCGCGTTGTATTTTGCCTGGCTTGGGCATTACACCACCGCACTTCTGTTCCCATCTATCGTCGGACTTTTGGTCTTTCTGTTTGTCAGTTCCAAGGTGCGTCGTAGGCTTTCCTTTATTTTTGATATAATCAATGATCTGGTTCAAAATATGATACGTTCGTATCACCCACGTTACTTGGTTAACCCACAACGAATGTGTGTTTCCATTTACCTGAATCTCGGCTCGGACGAACGGTATGAGGTTAATACCGTCGACTGTGTGATCTTGGTGTATTTATTATTCTGTTTGGTCTTGTGCGGCCAGTTTATCTGTTCTGGAACCGATGAGAGTTCTGGTTTCATGTTGACTGTTCCCATTGTTGTCGCTATCCGCATATTCTAAATTTATTCTAATATTTCACTTTCGTGACTGAAGAGAGTAAGCGAAATGTTAACATCTTAACATATATGTCTTTCGTAGTTATTGATGAACTCGGTCAAGAGAACTCAGTGTTTTGAATAACATTTATTATAAGATTACCCACATTTCTCCACCTTCATACACGCATTCCCGGTTCATCAATGCACTTCACTAGAGAACGTATGTATCAGCGTCTGCACTGTGCACAAAGTTCGACATAGCCCTTCCTGATTTGTACCGTTCATTTTGGCCCGTGATCGATCACACCACATCTTTTTCGCTTTAGATTGTTCTATTGTCACTTGTTGTCTAGACATCTGTTTAAATTATCTGAACGGGATGACCATTGGTCTTCTAGCTACTGATTAATCACTCTCATTTAGTGATGTGCTCATGTTCATACGGGATAAGAACTTGTTGCTGGCTCCCCGTTCGACATAACTGTTTTGCTACATGACACCCTTGATGACGTAGTGTTAGATCATCATCTATCCGACGTCGATCTGGTTTATGCATGTACTTACCCACCGTCGAATCTGCCCGGATGAGTTGACAGCATTTGTCCAGTGTTTCAAATGTGTCATGTGGTTGAATGTCTTTAATGCGTGAACATTTTGTGTGTCTATTTGACTTTTATAGGATTCCAAATTCTACTATTTGGTCATGGGTTTTCTCAGTTTGATTTGGTCGACTATTTATCTGGAACACTGGAAACGTACGAGCACGGTTCTGACCCATCAGTGGGGTATTTGGGACGCACCGCCGGCACTGCTCGAAGAACCTCGGGCTGCTTTCAAGGTAACCTGTTAGTGTTCTATTGCGATCACTCATCGCGTGCAACGACACCATTTTGTCTAAGTTGTGAATTTGCCCCGGTTTTGCTTTTGCGTTAGAACAAAGTAATCTAATCAGCTTGATCGACCCAGTGGGCAAACTNTAAGTGTTTCAGCGTATAGTTTTTGACCTCAACCACAATCTGTTTTTCGGCCGAGAAGATTGTATAAATGCAGCTGGTGAGGGTAAAGTAATTGATTTGGTTTGTCTAGACATCTTCGGGACCTTCGCCCGAGCAGACCGTCCAACGATCCACATGAGGCTTCGTAATTATGGTATAAAAGTTCCCCTACTCTTGTTAATTACCGATTGCCCCCAAAATCACCGCTTTACTATCAAAGTGAACGGGGTTTCTCCAGATTGTTATTGTCCATCCCCTGATGTCACAAATTTCCACAATAGGACCTCTGTTCTTTATTCTGTCTATGCTCGAAATCCCCCATCTCATCAATTCCCCATTGCTATTATACACCGATGATACTAAAAGTCAACGTATAGTGGACAATGGGACTGAAAGTGAGAAGCTCGAAAGTGATTTTAATATCATACACTGGTGGGAAACAGACAACCACCTAGCAGGTAACACGGCTAACTGTGAAGTGATACACCTTCATCATTCGGGCTGCACAGATTATTTTGTGAGGGGTGAAAAACTGTATACCGTCACGAACGTGCGCGACTTGGACACGACTGTCTCCAGTAACCATAGGTTCTCTCGCAGCAGTAAGTCGTCGACCAAGAAAGCCAACTTGGCACTTGGGCTATTCATCAAACTGTTTGGACGGTTTAATTGAGACTATTTCATTATTACGTTCAGTTTGCTAGCGCATCCCCATATTGAACTAAATATTCAAGTTTTTCATTCATATCCGGTGAAGGTACAATGCAGAAGTATAAACTGGATTATGACACTACGTCTTCTGCCGTACGCAGATTAATTGCACAGACTGCGGCAGTTCTCCTTGGGCTACCAACGTAACAAAGAAGATTTGATTTTAGTATATTGGGTCTTGCATCACCAACATCCTACAAGAAAAATAATTTTGCCTAGTGAAAATAACCACCTAAGTGGTAATTTGCTAAAGCTATAACATCAAGTGCGCCGTTTGATTTGCAGAGACTAATGTTTTAGCGTCCGAGTGTGCTTAATATAGAATAACCTGCCAGAGTGTACCGTAACATCATCAGTAGTTGAGTTCATAAACAAACTCGATGCGCATATTCTGGACATCATACCGAGTAGTCACATAACTTGATCATCAGAATCATTGCGGTAGGATGAAGATACTCTTGACTTATAACTGTTGATGCCAATCAGCTGTTGTCTGCTATGCTGCAGTGCGACTGTTGTATGTTCAGTAAGCAGTGGTTTCGTTTCTAAACTGTCCAACTCAAATTCAGATGTGTACAAACATTCCCAGCCTTCTCTCATTCGTAGAGTTCCTACGGATTCTATTTGTGTGCTTCTTTTAGTGGGCTACATTCTAAAGATTGCATACTTCTCCTTACTATCGCCGTTTTAGTCCGCGCGTGGACTCCAATTTCAGTTCCAACTTTTCTACTTTGAACCAGTAATGTGAGCCTGGTTCATCTGATCTGTGCTCTGTTAACAGTCGCTCTACACAAGTTTTCTGCTTCATTCATCGAAAATCTACATTAATCTCGGAGGCTTGATGCAAAGCTTATCCCTGTCGATTGTTTTTGTCATGTCTGTTCATGTGAACCAGGTGTTCGTCAAAGTGACATAGTTCATGCTTTCTTACACCTAAATGTTTTGTTTGTGTCCCATCGTCAGTAACGTTACAGTTTACCTGTTCACATTTGCATACTCTTAGTTGTCCACTGTCTTCTAATCATATTTCTACAAAATCCTTGTGTACATGCGGCGCTGCCTTGAAACATTTGGTAAACATAACAATGTTGATGCAAACCAACTAATCACAATTTGAGCTCATGATAGCTTAGCTGTACTGACAGAGATGGTTGGGGGTTCAACCGTTTGATCATTTTTGTCTAGCTTTCGGCATCCCAGCACTATCTGCTGACATAGGACCTAGTTTTTCACACTTACTATTGTTGACAGTTGGAAACAGTTTCTTGCCCAGTTATTTTTCAATTTTCAGGCCAAGTCCTCTGTACATGAGAGCTTGTTTAAATACTCACCAAGAAACCTGTACCAGAGCTTTTGGACGTCCTATTGTCTCTATTGACTAGCTGTCTCTATGTACATGTTGCGCGGCAAACATCAATTTTCTGTGACCAGGTCAATAAACTGAACTACTCAATTTTCTTATTCACTAACACGCATACATTTCCAACTTCTATCCGCGTACCCACAGCGGAAGCGTTGTGGCTCAAGCTGCCTTTCGTGTCAGCACGGACACAGAAAATGACGAATTGGAAAGCAAGCAAAACAGCAGACTGCAACATTTGTACCGTGAAGTCAATATACAAACACGCAATTGACTCTGACACACTGCCACGCCGAAACTTCCTTCCAACTAGCAGCACGGACAATCACGGTTTCCCACCGATCAGGCAGCA
Organism: Paragonimus kellicotti; assembly: GCA_014220965.1. Lineage (NCBI taxonomy): Eukaryota > Metazoa > Platyhelminthes > Trematoda > Plagiorchiida > Troglotrematidae > Paragonimus > Paragonimus kellicotti. Next base: position 54,532 of record LOND01001312.1, on the reverse strand, counting down.
CGCAAGGGTGCACCGACTAAAAATGTGAACATACTGTCGGCGCTTTATTCCCATACTTCAGCTCAGGTTAGGGTTTACGAT
>LOND01001312.1:23117-34431 GCA_014220965.1 Paragonimus kellicotti | reverse complement strand
TGTCAACCAGATAGCTAGTCTTCGATACCCCAAGTCCATCAGTCGAATCACTCACCGTCTATGTCAGGAATGATCCACAACCTGTCCGTGTGATCTGTTAGGATATCGATGACGAAACCTGGAAACACTATCTTCGCTTGGGCGTACCAAATAATTGCATTCGTTCTCTTAGTTACCTTCAAAACATTATACATTTTACAATAGAAACCACAACTATACCTAATTTTACACAGGTTTGTTTTCATATACCACACGACGTTCTAAACTGTATAACGGAGCTCGGCTTCACTGGTGTCATTTTTGTCCTGCAGATGGACCGATTGCAATTTTTGTCGCACTCGGAATTTGACCCCAGGCTACCACATATCGCTCTAATGGATTGGTCTGATTAAATACTAGTATCAATACCTAATCCGTATCACTTGGACATGTTTTCTGCTTTTTAATTTCGTACTGACGCAGGTTAATTAGATTTCAAATCAAATCTAAGGTTTGCAGTGATTACCTATAGCGATCCCTGAGACGTACTTGCCATCAGTACAATTGTTTATCTTGTTGAGTAGCCTAATATCCATACATTTATTGCATGCAGTTCTCGTTCGTTTTTACGTTCTTACGGGTTATAATCCTTTAATTGAAAGAAACTGCATGTATGTGTAGAGAATTTTACGACTTATTTACCCCGGGTTCCCTACTCAAGCAGCAACAACTGATTGGGTGATATTCAACGTTTTTTAACCTCGATGTGGAATGGTGTACTTTTGAGTACTGGTCGGTTTTTGCCCATTTCGTGTGGCTCTAGTCGGTTTAGGTATCTGTATGCTAGATGATAGTTTCCAATTTTCATACTGTTTCTCCCTATCTGCCTACGTTCTTCTATAGGTGTTGCTTGCTGTGGTAATCCTGCTGATGGACTTGGGGTATCGAAGACTAGCTATCTGTTGACAGATCTGGAAAATCATCGATTGGATAGGGAATATCATAATCACTTGGTGGGCAAACTGCTTCTTGTAAGTGCCGCCCTATTTCTGAAATTGATTATTCATTAGTGTGCATAATACAGTTTGCCGATGATTGAGAACCTAAAGCAATTCCTATCCTGTTCTGACTGTTCATGCGGTGTGTGTTATTGAAGAGTATTGTCAAATCAGTAGCCACGGGGGTGATGAACATGAACGATGCATTAGTAGTTCATGCAAATTCGAAATTTTTCATCCGTAGGCTGACTCAATGGATGTTCGCGAGCTTGCGGTTTGCCTAATGATTACTGAATCGTTTAGACTTTCTTTCCTACAAATTTTTGCAAGTGGTATCCATAAAATAAAGCGATTGGTGGAAGCAATGAAACCCCAATTAATGGTTTAAGAGCGCAATTATCCAGCAATCTGCTTTGATTCCGAGTGTCACATCTCCCAGTGAATATCAAGTTTCCTGAGTTCAGCAAAACCCACACATCATGGCTTCATTCCGATAGTTCTTGGCTGATCTGGGATATACGCTGTTGAGACCATACTTTTTTGATGATACCGTAAATACAGCTACCTATATGAAATTTCCTTCATTAACTTAAAGAAGAAATTGTTAGCAGTTTAGCAAAATATCCCAGTTGAATATATACGAAGGACTTCCACCAAAGTGTGTTAAAACGGGTAAACGAATACATTAAAAATGACAATGGAATTTGTAACAGTTTATTTGATAGTTTCGCCTTCTTGAAAACGCAAAACATCGCCTATTTTGATCGATCAGCTTAAGTGAACGAAGCAGCGAGAAAAATGGACGCCGGTAGATATTAGCATTTCGTATTCTCTTCATTACCGAATAACAGTAATCAGGGATAAACGTTTAATCTCCTTGAATGTCACACCTTTCAGAATGCTCTCAAATTTAGCAGACATTTATCGCATTCCGCAGGCCTGATATAGAGCAGCTTAAATGTAGCACAGTGTGATGTATCAACTTTGAAAATCTATTGCTTGTCGCCACATTAAAAGAGTTAATTTCGTTTGCTACATGTGAAAAACAAAATTACGTGGTTCCGATTTTTCAGTTTGTGCACCAAAAGATATATATACCTGTATGCCAAGGATATCAATCTACTGGGACCTTAAAGAGATATATTCATGCTTTTATTCACACATTTTGATCGGAAATTTACCAGTTCCGTCATCACTTTGTGTGACTTTTCCCAATATTAGCTCGATTTTCCGCAATCACATGGCTGGTACGTTAACACACAATAGCACTGGAACCTCGGAAACAAATCTCTCATCCATGGTCTGCTACAACTATCGCACCACATGTGGTGGGCGATAAGTGGAGGGTTATCAATAAGACTGCCAAATGTTAGTAGAAGTAATTGCAACATCCTAGCGTTCGAAAAGTAAAACAGAATAAAAACGAATACACGGACAAATAGCAATCGGGTATGACCGATTGATTTTCACACAAAACCAGAATTAATCAAACCAACCTACTGAACATGCGAATTTCGAATATCCACACCTGTCCTACATAGCTGAAGCGATTTTAGCTTCCAAAGCAATAACGACTTCCAGTCCCCCGGAGATGACAGAACAAATGCCGTCTGAGGGCATGCAGTTCATGTCGTTGATTCGAATCATACCGGAGCCCGAATTTGTCACAAATAGATCATTTCATAATTTACAAAATTGCCATACTGTTCACTAATAACACAAATAGGAGAAAATTTTAATGCTTATGCTTGTAAACCTTTAAGATATTGTGATGGATGACCAAGTATGAAACGCGATTATTCCAAAGCCCGGTGGAATATCTCAATGCGGTGATGTGATATGTACAAAGCCCACTACGAGTGGATTGCGGACAACATGGGCGATCGGGCGAGTCATCATTCGATGAAATCGAACCAACGAGGGGAGGTAAATGGCAAGCAAGAAATCCACAACAGAAAGCGTCAGCCACACGCACAAAATCAGGCAAAAGTGCATACGGCGTTTAAATGGAAACCACCACTGCATTGTGGATTAGAATTCCGGTTTATGATTGCGAGTGCGCGCGTGGCATGAGAACGCGCGAGTTGGACAATAGAGATAGTGCTTTTGCTACAATATGACCCTCAGTGGCACGGACCACTATTTTTCGGGAACGCTAAAGCACACTGAGACAGCGGTTGATTCGACGAAGTACGTTCGCCACTTTTTTGCTTGAGGAACCTGGTAAAGTAATCCTTCCAGCATCCTATGATAGGAATCTCTCATGCGCTGCTTTGTCGCCTATGCTCCAACTTCTCGATGAAATCGATTGCTGGGGAATGCGATGAAATTCCGGCTGATCGATTATCTGAATACGTTGGACTGTTGAACGTCTCTACTCCACAGTCACATAGGATATTTTTATAAACTACAACGAGGGAACGAATGGACTCATCACACAGCTCATTCATCAAACTATTCATTCATTGTAGACATATTTGCTTTCAGAACCAACCACGTTTGGGCGTGTTGTCTACTAGACCAGGTTTCGTCGTTTGTGTTTACTATTGTCATCATAGACGGCAATAAATCAGTGGTTCACACTGATTCTTAACTGCCACACAACCGTGAAGTAAAAGGCAAAAGTGGGGAGGGGAAGTGGACCTAACTACTAAAAATAGCTACGTCTATATTCAAACATACAACATCAAGGCGCCTACACCTTGCAAACAAACAACCGAGCTGTAAGTGAAAGTAAGGCGTCATCAGCAAGACAGCTTCCTTACGGCTTTCACTGCCCCGCATCATTAAGTGCACTCACTTCACAGACAACTCGGCCAAACAACGACAACATTCACGCCACTGAGCTCGATTAGCCGCCATCTCACCTAACGTCTCAAGCCACCGACTCTGTGAGTCGCGAGGGCCCCAGCCCGGGAGACGAACCCGATCTACAGTGACCAACCCCTTCGTGAACGATTTCATTTGTCTACGCCAGGTCATCATCTGTCCACCTCGCACCTTGCGCCAGTCGGCCGCAGCGTCGGCAAACAGTGCTCGGTGTGGCAAACGACTAGCTGGCATCCTTAGTACATGACCTAACCATCTAAGTCTGTGCAAATGTAGCGACTGAACAAAAGAACTCGTTTGACAATCAGTGCCAAACACCCGCTTCCTAACCTCCTCGTTGCTTACTCGCTGGTGCCACCCGATACGAGCGATTGAACGCAGACATCGGTGGTCAAATACCTGAAGACGGTTCACGTCCTCTACCCTGAGTGGCCAGGTTTCGCTGCCGTAAAGTAATACAGCCCTCACTGTTGTCTGATATACGCGACCCTTAAGCTTCAGAGAAGATACCTCTCTGTCGCCATAAGTGTCTGCCCTAGCCTTAGAGATACGCGCTTCTATTTCATTCCCTACACCTCCGCCGCCGTCACTGATGCAGCTTCCCAGATACACAAACCGGTCAACAACCTCCATGACTTCATTATCTAACATTAAATCTACGTAATCACAGCAATCTTGCAGAAGCACTTTGCATTTTGAGGCTGCAAAGCGCATTCCGAAGTACTTAGCAGAACGCGAAATAGCGTCTAGCGTTGTTTGTGCTGCTTGGAAAGTGTCAACCAGCAACACCTTGTCGTCAGCATAATCAAGATCAGTCAGTCTTTCACCAGGTAGGAGGTCCACACCGGCATCTTGTTGAGTGAGTGCCGGAGACAGTCTTCCATTATTCTCTGTCTAGTGACAGAAATTAGAACAAATGTTGCAAGAGATAGACAGAGACTATCTTGGAGATGAATAGTCAGAATCCGTAGCTCAACCGGTCTGGACAGGTACAGGACACGAGGACTTTACTATTACTGTAAGAACCCTCCTAAGTGAAATATATGTGCTGGAACTAGAAGATGCGCTTGACAGTAACGTTGTTGCAGGCCAATACTTGGCCAGTACACCCCTGTGTTTAGATGACTTTAATAGTGTAGATCGATCCACCGAATCGAACGCACCTTTATAGTCGTGAATACGGCGATTGTTGGCCGGCGGTACACATGACGCTGCTCCAGAATTTGACAAACAGTAAAAGTTTGATCAGTGCATCCTCGACTAGAAGGAAATCCTGTCTGTTCTTCTCTAATGTTTGCCTCTCGAGCTGCAGTGAGTCGACCAAATATAATGAATGCCAGAACCCTAGTAATGACTGGAGATCAAGTCAGGTCTAACCCAAGTGGTTCTCGAACAGAGCCCTGAAATTTTCTTGAATCTGAGAACTATTGTCGAGAGATGGCACGCACAGCACGAAAAGATGGTCCCCGTCGTCCGCAATAGTTGAAACAGTCTAACACCTCTGCTAACTCCTCCCCATCTTTTTTGAAAAGTGCCAGCATTAAATCATCTGAGCCGATCGCCGTATTATGTTTGGGAGCCGAGATGCCTTTGCGGACCTCAGGAGTTAATCTATAAAGACCAATCGGGTGGAACGATACAGGTTTGCGGCGGCAACACAGTAGAAGCAGGAGGTTAACTAAATTGAGCCTCCGTGTTCCACCCAGCGCTCTAACCTTCTAGACTTATTATAAATTAGTTTGCCATCTGTCTCTCTAATAGTCTCATTGACAGACACTCCCTTTGGATCAGTAGTGCGGATAAGCTTGAAGAATGGCCGACTTTCTTCCTTAAAAAGCGGTCTCCTCCATTTTTCCTGTAACTTCTCCATTAGTCAAACCTCACGATCAACAATCAGGCTACGTTTCGGATTCCTACGGATGTTCTTCCTAAACGTGTTACGAACTGTCAGGAGGAATATTCCTTGACATTTGGTAACTCAAAGCTTTTCTTTGAGACCTAATGTTTGTTTTACCTGTGTACCCCCGTGCTGCATGCTACAATACCTGCCTCATAAATTGCCTGCGAGGTCTCGGTCCAACAACTGTTAGGATCTTCGAATTGAGAACTACTAAGACAGCTTTCTAAACCGGTTTGGTACTTATGCCTTACCGATGGTAAAGCCAGTTTCTCAACAGCTAACCGTTGCTGTCGGTGAGGTCGTTGCCAGCAAAAATAAGAACAAAACGGCAACGTATCAACGCATGATTTCAGTCTAAGCATGTGCTCCAATAAGAACAACAGTCCTGAATGGAATCCCGCCACCTACAAATAACAGCTATGTGATCTGTCTGAGACCAGCCCTGATTCGGAGAAGGCGGACGCCAAGTATGGCAATGACGTGTACGTTGCCTAAAACCAGTGCTGGTTAAAAATAGCCTATGCTCAGCGCATGGTCGCAACAATCTAGCCTACAGTGAGGATCAGGATAATGTATCCTACAACGCGTGATGCTCGAGATCTGTGCGCATTGCACCTACGAACCGATACTGCCTCCCACCAACGTGATCATGGTTCGCGTATCCGTACAGAAACGACCTAGCACTACGCAGCAAGCCATGTTGTAGTCGAGAAGGAGAGCGGGCCGAGTATCCGAGTAAAAGGAGTTACTCCTTGGCACTGACGTCATTTACAGTCAGTTGGAGCGTAAGCAGACATAATGAAAAGGTTCCTGAAGTTTTTGCTTCTAGAGCTGGCCCTAACGGAGAACCTGTCAGGTGGCGAGCCGGCAGTAGTTACTGTTAACAACAGGAATCCGATCTATCAATGCGGCTGCGGCCGTCGTGCTGAGGACTATACCTACTCCAGCCTGACCTGTAACGGCGGCTGTGGAGTCACCCGAAGTGTATAACCAGTATCGGGTAGACAATGCGGGTGCTGTTAGTTCCATACGTTGACTACTGTCCTGGATTCTAGTCTCCGAGATACAGCAGACGTCGACATGCAACGAGTCTAACGTTCGTGCGAGAGCGGCCTGCTGACCTATCTGTTTTAGCGTGCGAACGTTGAAAGCACCTATATTAATTCGCATTCTAGGTCTAAGCAAGGGACGAGGGAGGTCTGAGGCTGAGTGGATAAGAGATGGGACTTACCGATGCAGTGTTACTATGATTAGTTATATCTGTTATGGACCTGCAGAGTAATTACCGGAAACGAGGGTAGAGAGGGGTCTGAGTGCTAAGTTTGGTAGGACAATGGGGGAGGGGTCGGCATTAACATATTTTCACCTATCTACCCTGTTGTATGCAACAGAGTTTATACTGCGAGACGGCCGATGCAGTATGGACTTATTGTTGTTGTGAATATTCATGGTTGTGTGGGCTGAGATACTGCCAGGACGCCCAGACCTAGACAGGAGAACGATTAGGGTTCTCAACCAAAGCCTTTGGCTCAAAAGCCTGTACCGCAAGGCAGCGGTTGGGTGGCAATGTACCAGAACTGGTACTTTTTCCGGAAAAAGATGCCAACCTTTCTTCCCAACCTGGAGGACCAGGAGACTGGTTTGGTCAGACTTCTACCTACTTGCCTGTCTGATGTGAATGACTGTCGGTGTGATCGTCGCACCGTTCAGTTTAGCCCGATAGGTAATCGAGATGCGCAAGCCATGACACCGCGTCAAAAACCGGTCGTTTGTATTAATTATGCATAGATCCGGAGTGCGGCTGCGTGTACCTGTAAATCATGGCCGATTGCCATTCGTTTGCGCACTAATTCGTATCCCGTTTTCGTGCAAGCTAGCATGTGGTAATTACTTTCGTTTATTTTAGGTAGCCTCATTAATACCCCTCCGTGTATTGTCTGCCGGGTGCGACGTGATAATTCTAACAGACCGTGAATGAGAGGTCTGTTTCCGAGGATCCACTGTTCACTCACGATCGCTCAGTACGGGATGTGCAGCGGTAATTGTGAGAGACCATGGACGCTCATTTGACTCACCCTCACTTTATCCCCTAGAAAAAGTATCGTCCTTTTTGCTGATGCATGGTGCATGTTGTACCGGAGTTTATATATTTGTGAACACTTCACTTGCTCTTGTAGGAGAACATTCACTCACAAGATCAACTCATAGCGCTCATATACTGATCACTGGCTTGAGATTAATGCCACTAACTGATACCTGCGAATGGGTTCATTAGTTTCAGTGTACCGTTGACGTGAATGAGCCGTACTCAGGCGAACAAGCTTTAGGCCTAGCTACTCTATCGTGCGCACGTCAAACTTTTCCCTTCCAGATTATCTACAGATTACCTACAAATGGTTTTTACGTAGTTTAATGATCTATCCTGAGATCAGTAGCCAAGTGAGCCAGGTTCAGTCTGACATGGTTGCTTTATGGTTTCTTCATATGGAAAACTGATCCCGTTTTAACGTTCGAAAAGTGTTTGGTGTATGATTTAAGTGACGCGGAAAACGCAGAACCTATAAAAATGACTCCTCGACAGAAGCGTTTGCGAAGAGGAGTGTCTCATACGTCATGCGATATGCCCGGTGGTATAAAACAAAACACTAGCCCGACTTCACAGCAAATGGACATTACATACTATCGGCTGGTAGCTGTAAATTGTGAGTTTATGGGGATTCGTCCGGTCAATTGGTTGAATGTTTTCTAGTTTGCCGTCCTCTGCAGTGAAGCACGACTCCGGTTGTCCTTTAACCCATTGTTATCGTAACTTAACTGTTACCAGACTAGTTTTTCTCGAGCCTTTGAATTGTGTTAACTTAGATATAGAAAGCCATGACTATCCAGCTCATCGAACCATGCTACATTTGGAACGCGAAGAAAAGTTGAATCCAATATATTTGTTAACAGATACGTCATTTTTCCAATCATCCCAATGTTATTTGAAGTGTTTTCCTGTTTTCTGCTCAAATTCATTCAGATGAATCTCCGATAACACCCCAGGAGTTGGAGGCAACCCTTTTGCCTGTAAGTTTCGTCGTTTGTTGATCACTGCTCATTCCTGACTTCCATTTTTATCACTACATATTTGTTGCAGGTATTCTGTAACAAACGATTTCACACAGTTATCTTACTTATCTTATAGATTTAGTTCTTAGCAATCGACCAAGAATGCATGTGTCATTAAGATAAACGCACTTGTTTTCAGCATTCACTTGTGAGACAACTAACTTGAATTACGTGGTTTACCTTTTGTGTTCTTCATGCATTGAATCGTCGTGAGTTTAATTGACAGTTCATCAGAGTATATGGTAAACGTGATCGCCAGTGAGGCGACATCCACCAGACTATCTATCTGGCACTTTATGTGTTGTCATTTTGCCTCTGATTACTTGCAGCTGCCCTGCGGACTGAATGTTCACGCAAGACCTGTTGCATTCGGATAGCACTTGTCGATAGCAGTACGTCAACGGTTGACACTGATGCATGTATCACGCAACCATAAGAAATAAACCTGCTTGTGACATTAAACAGGGGATGAGATAAAACTTGTGCATCCCTGTGTCTAAACTCTAAAGATCAATACCAAAATGTCTACTACACGCTGCAGCCAATCCACCAAGTTGCGGTAGCAATACGAAATCCGTAAGCCAGGCCTCCTCGCTTAATCAATTATCCTTACTCCACATACAGCTCAGAAAATAAACGAAAACATTCGTATTGGTGAACCCGGTTAACCACCGTCTCTCCAAGATACTCTAGCCAAAGGCTAGATAGACGTACACGACGCATAACTTAATTTATTAGTTCACAGGTTCTTACAGGAGGCAGAGAGATCTTTGCTTGTGTGTTCCCGTTTCTGTATTGGTCAGTGCGTGCTTTTATTTTCTCTTACCATACCACCTCGTTTGTTACGCCAGTGAGCTTTACTAAGAGTGTCCGGCGTGCTAAACGACGAGTTGTATCATCACGGTTGATATCTTATGAATGTCTGCTTAGAAGTAAACCGCAGGTCACTAATCGTTTCCTCAGATAGGGGACATAATCCGTCATTTTCATGGTTACATTTAACTTCCACTGTATTTATTCGAGACAATTCAGTGGTACCACGCTCGGCTAATCTCGATTGCTTGTGTCTAACGTTTTACCGGCACACCGCAGTCTTGTAACGTAAAAGTTGAACTCCATTTGTTCTGTCCTGCTCCCTCTTTACAGTACGACGGACCGGATGACGATTTTCTGGAAATGTTTATACAATTCGGTTACGTGAGCATGTTCTCATGTGTTTTCCCCGCTGCGGGTGTGCTAGCGTTGTTGAACAATCTGATTGAGATTCGTGGAGATGCGTTCAAATTGACAGCCAGCTTTCAGCGCCCGTTTATCCAATCCGCGAATGACATTGGTATTTGGCAAGTACGTAACAAAGCGATATCTTAGGTTACATTTTATAAGTGTTTGTTGATGGAATAAAACAATCAAATCAGCCACCACGGTTTTCAAGAATAACACCAACAAACCACCGCTGTCTGTTGCATCCGAATAAAGTGATGTTTCGGATTTGGATGTACACTCTTGATAGACATTGCTAGATCATGCATGTTGACATGACAGTCCAGTGTATGAGTGTGATGACTCTCAGAACATAGACAGGTTTACCCAGTACAACGTTCACGTCAGCACATTCGCTTGTGCCTGTTCGGTAAGCCTATTAGCAAATTCGGACTGTACTAGTTTGTGTATGCTTCCGAGGACCTGCCATGTCTTTGTATTTTGTGAACTAACACATAACATTAACTGTTTACTAATAAGTAGTTTGGCAGATTTATGATTTTAGATGAGACCCAATTGTGAAAAGTCAGGGCTTCGGCTGGATTCGAACCAGCGACAGAAACACCATGCCTCAACGCGGCAAGCGCTCTACCAGCTGAGCTACGAAGCCACGCCAGAAGCTCGGAAATTTCACATTTGGACTCGGTTACCCACCCGTCCCACTGTCTCATATGGAATCCACCAAATGATCCAGGGCAGGATCTCTCGAACAGTTCACGCTGGAATCCACCAGCGCCACCGTTACACGGCGTGATGGCATTAGTGGCCAAAATTCACCGGACCACACGACGGGCTTCGAGGTTGCTGCCGCTCATCATCTATACACATTCGGTGAATTTCGATCACATCCTACTACAGGAACCCGAAATGTCTAAATTTGCGGCTGATAATTCACTTACGAGTTATTTATGCCATTCATTTCAGACTTATGGCAGTCCGTAAATCTGTGTGGATATTGGGAGCACTTACTGGAAATGTGCACAAACTCTGTTCACTTCGAAATCCTAGATGGCACTCATCTAGTATGCATACTTAATGACTAGCAATAACGACGAAACCGGTTGTGCGGTTCCATCGGATTTTGACGATTAAACTGTACTGTTTATAAAATTACAATGTCATCTAGGATCGTGAAGCCGTTCCAGTAATTGTTCCTGACATTCGCACGGATGTATTGACTTTTTGAGTCTGAGATAAACAGCACATGTAACTCGCAAACGAGTTTACCGTGATTGCAGTG
>LOND01001312.1:0-12169 GCA_014220965.1 Paragonimus kellicotti | reverse complement strand
TCATCATCATCATCATCATCATCATCATATCAGCCATGAGCCTGACCAAAAGGTACTGTGGCTCGGGCTGCCGCTCACCTCAACAGTGACGTGGAATATCCTAGAAGAAAACGTTACTAAGAAGGTTGAAAATTAATAGAAGTCTAAGCAAAAGAACTAGAAATGGTATGGATGCAGGTACGCCATTGACTGCGACACACCGCCATCTCGGATAGCGTCTCTAACCAGCGGTTTGAGTGATCACGAGGACCCCATCCAGGCAGGCGACACCTACCACTTTACTCAGTGGAGCAGTCAGGGTTTTCATATTTCGTGACCACGTTGTCGCTTGACCACCACGTGGTTTCACCCAACTGTTGGTGGTCTCAGTATATAATGCCCGGTACGGTAAACGCTCAGCTGGCATGCGGAGTACGTGACCTAACCATCGCAGGCTGTGCAACGTGAGTAGTTGACCGATCGATCGCGCATCCCGAGCGTTCCGGAATACGCGCCGGCGAACTGCCGTATTGCTCACGCGATCAGTCCACTTAATGTGGGCAATTTGGCGGAGACAACGATGGTCAAATACAGCAAGCTTGTTGATATCTTCCTTGCGAACAGGCCACGTTTCCGAACCATAGAGCAAAACAGAACGTACACAAGCATTATATACTCTTCCTTTCAGCGACAATCGAACGTCTTTTCGACGCCACAGATGACGCAGGTTGGCAAAGGCAACTCGTGCCTTTGCTATCCTCGTTGATATCTCATCAGCAATATTACAAGCTGACGAGATAATGCTACCCAAGTAGGTGAAACTGTCCACAGTCTCAAGCGGATTACCTGCAATAAAGAAAGTAGGAGTGGAAATGCCCCAGTCTTGAAGTAACACTTTGCACTTTGAAGGTGCGAAGCGCATTCCATACAAACCAGCCCGGTCACTCACCTTGTTCAGCATGGTCTGCATGAGAGGCTAAGTAAGACAATGTCGTCCGCATACTCCAGATCGGTCAACCGAGCGCCAGGAAGCTCAACACCAAGTTCACTGGACTCCTCAAGCGCACCCTCCAAAATGTCGTCCATGACAAAATTGAACAGGAAGGGGAAATCGGACACCCTTGACGAACACCACTAGAAGTGATGAACGCCCGAGACAGCTGTCCATAAACCCTCACCCTGCTTGCAGAGTGAGCATACAGTGATCTCAACAGATTCACGTTGCGAAGAAGACAGTTCCAGAGAACGTTACGAGCAACTGAATCGAAAGCAGCTCTCAGGTCCAAAAAGACCAAGACCGTCGGCTGCCTATAAGAGTGCCGATGTTCCAAGATCCGTCGCAACGCACCCTCGACCGGATCGGAATCCTGCCTGTTCTTCACGTATCTGACTTTCTCTGGGTTTAGTGAGCCGACGTAAAATGAGGCCAGTGAGTAACTTGGAAGCAACAGATACCAAACTGATGCCTCTGTGGTTGTCACATAGACTTCGGGCCCCCTTTTTGAAAACGGGAATTACTGTTGATAAGCACCAATCGCGAGGTACCTCTTCAGTCTCCCAAATCGTCTGTGCTGTATCGACAGACAGATGGCGTAGCAATGGGCTCCCCGCTCGGACCTCTCCTGGCCGATATATTCATGGGAAAGCTTGAACGCATTACGCTTCAATCCACCATCAGCCAGTTCAGTCAATACCACCGATACGTAGACGATATATTTATCGTAGCCAGTTCGGATACTAATATGCACACAGTACTCGACACATTCAATCGCGCCCACCAGTCAGTTAAGTTTACACTTGAGGAGGAGACCGGAAACGAGATATCTTTCCTAGATGTTCGTTTACATCGACGAATAGACGGAACTATTCAACGCAGAATTCATCGCAAGAATACATGGACAGGTCAGTACACAAACTTTCACAGTTTTGTACCCCTGAAACAGAAGAGAAATCTAGTGCGCTGCCTGACTGATAGAGCATACAAAATTTGTTCAGCGGATACGTTAGAAAGTGAACTCGAATTCATAAAGAACGTACTTCATGATAACGGCTACCCGGAACGATTTATCACCAGAAATATGATCAGAATATCACCTAAACCTGAAGTGCATGACGTAAGAAAGAAGCCTGTGTTTATTCGCGTGCCGTTCAAAGGTGACAATGCCGCAGAATGGCTGACAAATAGGCTCAACCAGACAATTAGCAGGACCTATGCTACAGCTGAACTCCGTATTCAATTCTCCACATACCCAATTCTCAGATTTTATAACAAAGATAGACTGACAGTTCAGACCTCATCTATGTGTCAGGCTCATGGCTGCTATGACGATGTATGAAAACCAATTAACTATGGTCGATTACTGCTCCTCTGCCAATTTGTTTATATTGAATTTTACTTTGCCGAAATTGGATCGCGACAGACGCTTGTGTTTACTTCGGATGGTTTTGTCAACAACATCCCAATTTATTGCCTAGGTATTAGCAGTCGATTGACATGGCACCAGTTGCGAATATCGTTCACTGCGGGTAGTCAATATGTGTGATATGTCGTTTGAGTTAGTTATTAGAGGGTCCTCTCAATCTTCGTTCGTTTGCTAACCGTCCTTTGGGTTAGAGCGGTTCGCATCAGTATGACAAAATTCTAAAATAGAGTCGCTTCTTATCGAGAAGAGAACATTTCAGCTTCGTGAATCTCGATCGATGTAAGTTTGCCAAAGTAAGACAACTGCAATCAGTTGTGAGTAATGTTTGATTTGCATTAATCAAAATGCCCTATTGTTAACCACTAATCAGATTGTCGCCCAACAAGTTTTCGAGTGTGGGAAGAAGTCCTAATCGTATGGCCATCGGTTGGAATCAACAGGACAGTTACTGTTTGTTTTTGGGGCAATCCGAAAATTACTCCGAAGCGAATGTGGCTGAGCATTCGGTTGTGCCAAATATGAAGTCAATGGCACAATGGTTAACACAGTTACCTGTTGAAAGCCTGGCTGGAATTCTAACGCAGGTCATGGGAAGGACATACACCATTAACTAACTAATTTGGACGAAACTCGAGTACATTACTCCTTTTCGAAATAGCCTTCCTTGGATGTTAGCAGCATACAATCGCTCGAGTCAGTGGCCTCGAGACTTTTCCGGGCTATGATATAATCGCTGACCTCGGCTTCGGTGAGTGATTCCCGACTACCAAGTCAGGGTCTAATCCCAGAAGTAATGAAGTGGAAGCAAGGAACCAACTGAACTGTTCCTCGGGACGTTCTGTTCCACATGCTAGTCTTCTTAAGTTATCATAAGTCGGCGTACCATTTGCCTGGAAGTACGGATAATGTGAAACGACTTATCGATAGTTCATTAACGTTTTCGGTTAACCGAGCTTTCCGGTTTGTAGCCAGACAAATTGTCAAGTGAATCACCGGCCAAGGTTTTTTCCAACATCCTTCCATTGACAGTACTGTAGTCGGTTGGAGCAAAAGCAGACGTCTCCAATAAAGATCAGATGGTTTTCCGTCTAGATGAGGAAGAGTTTGCTAACCAGGAATCCAACTTATCATCTGAGATTCCGCCGCCGTGCCTACAGCCATAACACATTCCGGCATGGCCGGTAACAATGGCTAGCAGGTCACTTGAAGTGTGCAAACGATATCTGGTGGTGAATGATGATACCGCCAATTCAGTCTGCACATTGCTGTCCTCAATTCTGGTTTCCGAAACATCAACTTTCAATGTGCTATGCATCCGGGCTTTCGAGGCCTGTTGGCCAATGTGTTTCAAAGTGCGAACATTAAACGTAGTAGTACTTACTAGCACTCTGGATCCAGATGGCGGACCAGTGAGTATGGGAACTCTAACACGTCGTTTGCTTAGAAAAGAGAAAGGAGCAAGTCGGGACACGAAACTCGTACTCTTGAGATTTGGGTAAGAAAAATTTGAAATTAGGGATGAAGATCTCGGAGCATATTGCCGAATATCTACTTTGCTGTATGCAGCAGATGAGGCTGTTTGGTTTATACTTTAGGACGGCCGATGTTATCTGTACGAGTCAATGATTATGTGTTGTCACTGCGCAGTGTTGAAAGTGCACTAAAACGGAAACAGTAAACACAGATCGCCTAATCGTCGCAGAGTATGACCGCGGGTGGGATGGGTCACCTTACGCGTACATGATGAGCCAATGATATCAACGCTGAGGGCAATCTCGGCAATCGTTTATCTACATTTTGTAACCGTGTTCTCTGTTTGATCTGATACTTTTCCTGTCTAAACTGTACACTGGTCCAGTTGGTCGACTGAATCCGCAAAGTACTGTTGATCATCCTGTGATGGATTGCATTTTCTTCTGTGCCCCGATCCACATGTTGATACGGCAATTAGTGCCGCATGTTGTGTTAAATTCAGAAACAGATGACGTGCAGTGATCTATATTTTAAATTTACTAGCATCATTTTAACTAGTGTTCATATGAACGGTTAAACCTAGCGTCAGTATGAGATTAATCCGATAGCTCTAGTAGAACCCATCTACTGTTTGGTTTGATGTTTCTATTAGTACGTTGGAACAATTACTGTTGAATGCATACCAGTAACTGCGATAAATTTACTTATTTATCAGACCCTTGAACGAGAATCGATGCGCGAATACCGACGACATCGGTCCTCATCACGCACGAAACAGACAGACGTACAAGCTGCAAACGAAATCTCTGGATAAAAGAACACGCTGCACTCTTCGTGTAGCTCGTTCTTCTCACGTTTCATTTTTAAGCAGGCCATCTATGAGCCGCTAAACATTAATTCTTATCTTATTGGTTTGGCTACTTTTGATTTTACCTCGGCGCGCGATTTTCCGCCGGCAATCATGACAAGTAACTTTTATTCATATTTTTATTCGGATCGTTAACTTCTAGTGTGAAAAATTTAATGTTACATACACATAAAGACAGTATAAGCAGATTATGCTTTGATTTCTGCTAGTGATTTGGGCCTGTGCATGCTTTAAAGGAGATTTTTTTAAAACCAACCGCCTGTACCACGTTGCAATTGCTTAGAATGTGTCCGAGGCCCATCGAGAATTCGTAATTTTAGAACAATTTGTGAGCAACGCTTCGGTCCTGTCCCAGAAGGAGAAAAATCCACCTCAGGGTGCATAGAGTGTATAGTGGACTTGACTTCTTTAGACCAGGCGAAGTGGTTACCAATTTTCGGGTATTTAGGGAAGAAGTACAGAAAAGGATCAACGCCACGTTTCAATCACTGACTTCATTAGAATAGGGGCGTGTGGAGATGACAAATGGAATCGATATAACCAATCAGATAGGTCGATCCTATAGAATACGTTCTTGATAAAGGAAAAATTAAATGGCTGTCATAAGAGGGGAACGGGCTTGTTATCAACGCGGTCTCTCAAAAGTCGAATGTGAGTCGTAAGCTTTTCTACAAAGAAGCCGCAGCACGCAAAGCCTTTGATGGATTTACCACCACATGTTCAAAGGCAGCCAACACTCTGGGTAACCTGTGTATGCGTAAATATAAATAAAAAGCAACTTTTAAGCATGTACACCATAATTTGACTGAATTACCTCAAAACATATAGGTCACAATCAAATTAGGAGACCTACTGACTTCTCTCGTGTCGTCCTGAAAGACTGAGCCACCGAATTAGCAATAATTTTTAACAGATCCATGTCAAATGGTCTTTTACCGAAAGCATAGAAACGGTTCACGATCACGCCGATCTTCAAAAACGGATGAAGTGATGACCCAACAAATAACGTTGGTTTTCGAAGTAATAAGGGGTTTACCAGCTGACTCTTGCCGGGCCAAAGTGGCAAACTGTTACGACCCTCTGATAGAGAAAGACAAGAACAAACGCAGAGACCACGAGCATAATCTTTATCGCAAAACTGCACGAAAATCAGAGCGCAAATATCGGAACCCAACTCTCGCAACTTAGACCCCCCAACAAGGAAAAGACGGCCTTCAAACGAGCTTTATTTGCTGCTCAGCCCGAAGGCAAAATAGTGGTTTACAGCAGCTGTATTTATAGGTTTTGAGCGGCCTTGGGCCTAGGCCACTCAACGGACCAATCAGAGGCGAGCGCGAATTTTCGAGAATTCTGGCGGGCATTCAAATTCCCCAAAAATGGAAAATCCATTTTTCTTGGCAAATAGGCGAATTCTTGGGAAAAAAGTGCCTTTTCCCAACACAAACTTCGAACATATCATCACGGGGCAGCGAGACTTCCGCAAAAGATTTACATGTCACGAAGCTGCTGGTTGTTCGTGACTTAGGTTTATCATGATTCCTCCAAATCCTTTGACAGGATTGATCACTTCATCTTGCTACCAAAACTCTCAATGAGCGCTTACTTATGTGACTTGCGGTTACCTAACGGAATGTAGGCTCGGTGTCAAGATGAATAGACAACTGTCAAAATGGCTCTTCGTCGACAGCGACGTTCCACAAGGATTAATCTTAAGACTCCTGTTACTTTACGTCTAGAGTGCTCGAAGGATGTGGTGACCTTACGGAATGATTTGAAGTGTCTAAACCAGTGGTCCATAGAAAACCTGCCTTTCAATGTCAACAAATGAAGTCGTGCAAATTCACCATAAAATTTTGCCGACTGCCACTTTGGCGACAGATGGCTGTCGGTATCATATGCAAACGAGACCCAGGGACCTTACTGATGGACGGTTTAAGTTGGTCTACGAATTGTGCAGTATTGATCAAAAGGTACAAATCGTCTTGAACATCTTAGAAGGAATTTGTGGAACCATTCGTCTTGAAGTTTTACCCCCTATGCTCACCTCTATAATTCGACCACATCTGGAAACGAACATACGGACCTGCCGTCCCTACGTAAAAGAAGATTTGGCAGTTATTCAGGGTGATCAGAGGCGGGTCACTAGAATCACGAGGCTCAGGAAAATTTTCTATATAGAGACTAAAGGAACTATGTCAATTGGTAGTGAATTGCAGACACTTCATAGGAGATTTAATTCTCACCTATAAAACACTCCACACTCCAGGACATCCACTGGCATACTTCCTCCCACCAAACAAGGCTTAACGTCTAGAGGGTCACTCGCTGAAAATGGGTTATAGCATGAGCAGATTAATTTGTAGACGGGACTGTTTCACAGTTAAGGTCTGTTTACACTATTGAACTCTGAGGTCATCGCTGAATCGGTTGACAATTTTAACATTTTATTCGACCGGCACACACGTAAGAGATAGCCAGCACTATAGGTTTCCTAACCAACATTCTAGCCCGGTCCCACAGACCATTAGACGCCCATATCTGGCGGAACGTCGTTTCGGTGTTCGTTGCTGACATGATTGCACACTAGCAGCTTCACTGAAGGTACCTTTTATTTACTTCCATTCACTATTTCTTTACGTCTATAAACCATCCAACGACAGTGTTCCATCGACCAGCACAGAGACAGGAACACACAAGTAAAGATCCTTCTTCCTGCTGTGACAAAGCATAATACTGTTCGGTACTCCGGATGATCAACACACCCAGTTACCGATGCAAATCAATCACATCGAGGCAAGATTGATCGAAAGGTGTCTGAGAAGGTGGTGGGCGTAATTTCCATCGCAGCGTTTTAGTCCCCATTACTTCTATTATATCTTGTCTTTTTCTAGACCTCCAACTGAATATTTAGACGTTTACCCGATCGACATCGTGCCCTGTAACCAACACATGAACGGCAGAGTTGAAATAACTGCTCATTACCCAATGTTCGGGACGATTTCGCAATCTGCCTGCAACGTTCATTTATTCTGGTCTGAAGAAACTTCTGAGTCCCGAGCAAAACATTGCCAGTCGCCTATAGGTTGTTCCGAAATCCACGCAGCATTTTGTCTTTCTTCTGCACATCTAACACCATTAATTATAGCGTGCATATTGGTTGCGATTGGTTTAAACAACAACACGGTAGACACAGTTTCAAAGGATACGTGGTGCGTGCCCCGTGCAGCGACTGTGCGTCCATAATCGCATAATTGGTCGGAAAGCTCATAACGCATGAGAGAACACCTTGAACATGTTGACGCTACACTGGGTTCAGTGACAGCCTACACGGATACGCCAGCATCAGTTGAATAACTGAGCTAACTAATGTGTACCTGGACTCCTATCAGGGTACGGTTGACGAAACAAGAGCGAACGCAGACGGTCCGAGCACACAGTAATCTTGAATTACCCACCCGGGTTTGGTAAAACGAAGAGAGTTTAAACGGACACGTAATCCGATATTTGAAGCTTTGGTATGGTAAATGCTCTCAAACAATGGAAGAACAAATCAGACCCGTCCACAATGGCCAAAACAACTGGGGTTAATGGATCAACGCCGGCCCTGGTCAGATCCTCTTGAAACAAAGTAGGATACGTTTCAGAGGGGATGGCTTTGCACAATATGAAATCAGGAACAAGTGGAGAACGTTTAGAGAAATTGAGCGTACGCTTTCTATCAGGTCCGCTGGCACCGTAACCATCAAACAGGAATTCTGGACTAAGAGAGTGTGATTGTCGCTGGTCTTGTGGTTTAACTACCGCCTGTAAAGCAGCTGCCAGTTCTGAAAACGACAAGGGATTCATCTGGTGAACAAGAGTGTCAACGTCTGAAGGAAGGGCCACATTTGATTCGGACATATTCTGCTCGCAGTTGATATCAAAAAATATACTGGAAACAGCAGCGTATGGAACAGCAAGTGATTCCGGTAAACGTTGCGTCCACGCTGACGGAGTAGGCGTGTAACTTACTGAGTACGAACTCGGATGATAACGCTTCCTCAAAACGAAACCACGTCTCAACAATTTCGCGTAAATGAGGTACTGGGGATAGGTTTTATTGTCCAGCAGCTGAGTATATGCTTGAAGTAGACTCAGAGGCATCGAGCGGTCCCAGATCTGCAAACGATCTGCTTGAGCGAGATATACAGCTTCTTCAGGGTGGAGATGTGGCTCACCATTAACCGTAAGTCCAAAGAAGCGGAAATATTTCCCTCGTATTTTTTGGAGTTTCACTAAATTATCTGCAATGATGCCATGAGACATTCGTGTAGGAGCATTACTATGCTCTCGAGCTAACAAAGAGTAGTATCTGCGAAGTGTCCGCTGCAATTCAGATTCTGCAGAACCATCCAAATATTTTCGTTTTTCAGCTGAGCGATCATCCACATAACGGACTTTTTCCGAATGAATGGACAATTCTTTGCCAACAAGAAATCGGTCCTAAGTTGCTCGGATTGGCAAAGCATATGACATACCATAGTCCGTTTTTGGAGTATTCTCCCCGTTGCCGACAAGCTGTAAAAATAAAGGTGTTGGAACGAAGATAATGGCGTAGGTTGCGAGTTCCGATAAATGATTATATACACTTGGGGAATATTGTGCTACATGGGTCTAAGTAACGTGTTATACCCTAAATCACAAAACAAGCCACTGCAAATCTTGGGAACATCAATCTGCAACCGAAACGGTCATAAAAACCCCTCCCGATGGACCACATCGTATATGATCCCATCCTCAAGCTTTGGTTATACGATCTCTTCAGTTACCAGTTTCTGGGATTTCGTAGTTTAGAACCAGGACAACAACTAGTGCCTCATCCAGTTCGCCATGGATGAAACGATCACTACTTTGTCGTGGTCAAACCCAGAACAACGCATTGCCTCCAAGGATGAAGTTGAATGTACAAATAAAAAGTTAAATTGATTTCAACTGCATGTAACCGTGTCAAAAGAAAAGCGGTTGCACTAAAGAGGATCCATATGTAGTACAGTACACCAGGGATGTTTGGATTATGAAACCCTGCAAGCGCATCTCAAAATTGATACTACTACCGATCGTGTCATATATATATATATATATATGAAACAGCAGGCGAAGCCAAGGGATTGATTGAGCTCAGATGTCAAAATCAAATTGTTCCACAAATTAAGACTGTTATTATAGTCATTTGAGTTCCTTACATGTACTACGTCACCGGGTTTGGGTCATTGCCGTAACCCTGTGCGTGGGTTGTTGAATCGGTATTGGCTGACGCTGAGACTTTTTAGACGATACAAAAGGCAGTCTTACTATTGACTTAATGGTTAGAGTCCACCAAGTGTGAGGTAAACTGCATATGACAGTTTTGTTGGTACCATTATCAAGCTACATAATGTCCGTTGATCCGATTAGATTAACATCTCGTCGTAAGACCTACGTATTCCGCTGTACAACAGCAGGAAAATGAGTACACAAGAGTTGACTGACCGTGGAGAGATGTCTTTCGGATTCAAGATTAATATTGTTTAGTAGCGAACGTAACGTAGCTGCTGGAAAAGTCTGCCCGGCCGAGTGGTTGAAACGGCGGTTGCTGGATTCAGTTGCCAGGTTGACCCGGAATGGAAGTTGCAAAAAACAATATTTTTGCCCGACAGTAAGGATGCGTCGTTAGCTCACTGCAGTAACCTTAATGTGCTTCATTATGAAACAATCCGGATATTCGTTTCATGAACCACACTGGAGACAAACTGCAAGTCATCTTCTAGTCTCCACGGAGCACATTATTTTTGCTCTGCTCGTCAGGCAATGAAGGGGTATGAAACTGCCAAAAATGTACATACTGATCAGTCCAAGTAGGTCTCCAGTAAACAATCCTTTCAATGATACCATTTTCAAGCCTTTTGTCTGCCACGTCTAAGAAATAAAACAATCCAACTTCTGTCTATGAGGCGAATGAACACCGTTAAACGCCTGTAACAGCCGTTCAATATCAGCGGTTTCAGCTAGCATGACGAAAATATATTTAACATACCTGCGCCAAAGCGGTATGCCTTCGACTATTCTGTTCAGACGTTGCGCTTTTAGCTTTCTCGTGATGTCCGCTAATAGCGAGCCAACAGAAGATTCTATTGCTACGCCGCTGTTTGTAGGTACAGAGTTCACGGGCATTCGAAGTGCCGCGCAGGAAAAGTTCCTCTATATGTATATAGGTAGAGAGAGAAATATCCTACCAGCTTGTAACATCAGCATTACCGAGAACGCGTCCTGTGCTGTTCCTGTCTACTTTCCGGAACAAACTGAACACTGATATCACCATACTGCTCAGCGATTTGGATGACCAACCTGGTCATTTTTTCCAGGTAAGAAGTGGTTGGGTAGTTTGTTTAGTGTTCGAGCACAGCGTGCTGACAATGATGAAAGGCTTCTGGAACTGTGCGCATCTTGCGGTCTCTACATTTCCAATACCGTGTTTCGACACAAAGGGGCGTCGTGTCACATGCAAATCGCCCTGTACATGAGCCGTGGACACAAACATCAACATCATAACAACGATGAGCCTTGACCATAAGGTATTAGGGCTAGGGCCGCCGCTCACCTCAACAGTGACGTGGAATATCTTAGAAGACGTTATTAGGAAAGGTGAAAAGAAGACTAAGTGAAAGAAGTAGATTTAGGTATGTCATTGATTGAAGCACACCGCCATCTCGGATAGCGTTTCTAACCAGCGATTTGAGTGATCACGAGGACCCCATCCAGGCAGGCGACACCTACCCACTTTGTTCAGTGGAAGCAGTCAGGGTCTCATATTTCGTTAGCAATTGTCGACAGAGTCGGTCCGTTACAAAAACACGTTGCTCTTCGTGGGTACTGGCACGCTGTTTCTACCACATGCCGCTAATGCTTCGTAGACACCGATGATTGAAAACGGACAATGGAAATATCGTCCGCGCTGACGGACTAGGTTACGAAGCCGTACACGAGTGCCCTTACAGTGGCAACATACACCCAGCCATTCACAGAAAAAAATATCACGACGGCGCAGTAGATGGCTTGGGTTGGCAAACGCTATTCATCATCATCATCATCATCATCATAGACAGCAATACATCAGTGGTTCACACTGATGCTTAACTGCCACACAGTGGCAACATACACCCAGCCATTCACAGAAAAAAATATCACGACGGCGCCGTAGATGGCTTGGGTTGGCAAACGCTATTCATCATCATCATCATCATCATCATAGACAGCAATACATCAGTGGTTCACACTGATGCTTAACTGCCACACAACCACGAAAAAACCTATATAGGAAGAAAGAAGAAAAAGAGGAGGGGAGGGGAAGTGGACCTAACTACTACAAATAGTTACGCCTATATTCAAACAACAACATCAAGGTGCCTAC
>LOND01001311.1:64754-84552 GCA_014220965.1 Paragonimus kellicotti | reverse complement strand
ACAAAATTGCTCCGATTCCATAATCAGAAGCATCAGCTGGTCTAACAATGAATAATCTAGGGTTATAATGTGTTAACGCTAGGTCCGACAACAGCACACTCTTGATTCGTCCTAAAGCGGATTGGCAAATCTCAGACACTTAACCTTTTGTTCCAAAAGTCCATTCAAGGGTGCTCGTAAAACATGCATATTTGGTACAAAATTATTGTAGTAGTTGACAAGACCTAGAAATGACTGCAGTGCGACTTTATTTGTCGGGGCCGGTAGGTGTTCAATAGCCTCTATTTTCGATGGATCCGGGCGACGACCGTTTCCGTCAACGATTGATCCGAGATAGGCAATGCGATGCATAAAAATGAGCACTTTCGATGCGAAGGCTAAAACCGTATGTTCTTATTCGGCTGAGAACTTCGTCTAAATGTACCTGATGAACATCAGTAGATGGGCTTGCGATGATGATGTCGTCCATGTAGGCCGAAGCGTATGCCAGTCCATTCAACATGGTATCCATAATCTGTTGAAAAATAGCTGGGGCACATTTCACGCCAAATGGCAACCTGTTATATTGATATAGCCCTCGATGTGTGTTGATAGTGAGATACTGCCTACTTGAGTTGTCAATTGTTAGAACAGCTGATGCTTCTGATTATGGAATCGGAGCAGTTTTGTTGCATAGTTTTCCCTCTGGTAGTCAAAAGGCAGTCAGTCACGTTTCACGCACGTTGACTCCAGCGGAAAGAAACTACAGTCAAATTGAAAAAGAAGGATTGGCTATTATTTTTGCGGTTAAAAAGTTTCATAAAATGCTGCATGGTCGAACATTTACATTGTGCACCGATCACAAACCATTGCTCTCTATTTTTGGCACTAAGAAGGGCATTCCAGTACACACAGCAAATCGTTTGCAACGGTGGGCAACAATTTTGATCGGATATAACTTTACGATTCAATATGTAAGAACAACCAGTTTTGGACATGCGGATGCGTTATCTAGACTCATCGCTGACAGATTTCGTGCTAAGACGTCTGAAGATACCGTTATTTCCTCGGTGGAGGTCGATGCAGAAGTTAAATCTACGTTCACAGATTCCGTTCGCCACCTTCCGGTCACCTTTCGTGAGATACAAAAACATACTCACGCAGACCCTTGTCTTCAGCGCATTTTATTTTTCCTGCGAAATGGTTGGCCACAGGTCATTACAAATTCAGATCATAAGCCATTTTGCCACCGGAAGGATGCCTTAACGCAAGTCGATGGTTGCTTAATGTTTGGAGACAGAATAGTGGTACCACGCACGCTTCAGAACAGAGTTCTAAATCAGCTACATCAAGGCCACCCTGGAATCGTGCGAATGAAGTCCATCGCACGTTGTTACGCTTATTGGCCTAATATAGATCAAGATATTGAACATCTAGTACGGCGGTGTAATAACTGTGCCAAGCTGCTAAGGCTCCTGTCAAAGTGGACCTCCATTCATGGCCGATCTCTTCTGCTCCTGGCGCACGTATACATGTTGACTATGCAGGGCCCATTGATAATCAGTATTATCTTATTATTGTTGACTCGTTCTCCAAATGGCCGGAAATTTTCATGTTAAAGAATCAGACGACAACTTCCACAATAAAGTGTCTCAACCACTATTTCGCACAGTTTGGCGTTGCTGAAACGATTGTTAGCGACAATGGACCACAGTTTACGTCGGGTGATTTCTCTATTTTTTGTCGTTCATTGGGCGTGCAACACATGCGAAGCCCTGTTTATCACCCTCAGTCGAATGGACAAGCTGAACGGTTTGTTGACACGTTCAAAAGGAGTTTGATAAAACTACAAGGAGAAGGGCCTGTATCGGAAATTTTAGACACATTTCTGCGAGCATATCGATCAACGCCAAATCAAGCACTGCCTAACAACCAATCACCAGCAGAAGCGTTCCTGGGACGGAAGATGCGAACTCCTTTAAATGCCATGCTCCCGTCATCCGTTTCGAACGGACCTAACCACAAAATGGAAAATCAATTTAATCGGCACCATGGGACTCGTATGCGCGTATTTCTCCCTGGTGATTTGGTGTATGTTCGTGACTTCAGGCAGCAAGCTAACCCTTGGATCCCAGGAATCGTGAGAACGAGAATCGGTCACGTACTGTACGTAGTGGACAGTCAGGCAGGCATAACCAGAAGACATGTCAATCATATCAATCGCAGATACACGACAGATGATAACAACGCAAGCAACGATCATGAACTGCCTCTAGATATACTATTTGATACATTTTCTTTACCAAAAGCAAAAACGCCTGAACCTGAACAACCTGATGTACCGCCGCCGGAGAGCAGTCCTGAAAGAAGACATTCAAGACGCACACGCCCCCAATCCAGAGATTTCAGATAAATCCCTATAGGCGATCGTACTTGTGACATTTTCTTTTTCAACGGGTAGAGATGGCCCAACATTTGGAATTTCTGACCTGGATGGTTTCAGGCACCCAGCCAGCCAAACGCGAGCGTGTAGTATCATACTATCCTGATTGGGCAGATCGGGGGGATTGAATGGATCTACTAATTTGATTCGGTTGGTTGAATGATTGTTCAGTGGCTTAAAAGAAAGATGGGTTGATATGGATGACAATATAATTGTAGCGAAAAGGTGTCCAATAAGAGCACAATCTTTATTGTCCAACACGATAGTTACCACGCTACGCATGCGCTCGCGTTTATGAGTCATCATTCCAGTCCACAACACGTCCAGGTTTCCGCTCACACGTCGTGTGCACTTCTGCCCGGTTTACGTGTGTGATCGGCGCCTTCTATCGGGGGGGGGGGGGGGGGAGGAGTTTCCGCCTGCCACTCCTCGTCCGTTAGTCCGATCTTGTTGAGCGATAGCTCGTCCGGTCGCTCGTGTTGTCCGCAATCTATCCACTGTGGGCTTTGACCGTATTCCGCGACCGTGTCGAGATATTCCTTTGAGTGTTGGAATAACGGCGCCCCGATCAGGTCATCCATCCTATTTTGCCTGCCATGCCTCGCCCGTTGGTCCGATCCAGTCGAGCGATGACTCATCCGGTCGCCCACGTTGTCCCCGATCTGCTCGCTGTGGGCTTTTGGACGGACCTCCCCGCGTTGAGGTATTCCGCCAAGTGTTGGAATACTCTCACCTCCGGCTTGATAATCCACCACATAATGACCTCTAGAATGGAGTCCACCGTCGCCGATTTATTAACCTTCATTGAGAAAAGAATATCTGTAGCCAGTAGTGAATATGGCCAACTAGTTAGGTTGTCGATCCGAAGCCCACTACTCCTAGCACTTTGGATGCGACTGACCTCAATAGGTCCAATATGCCATGCTAACGTGAGGGCCATCATCACGAATAACTAGCCTGCCTGTTTTTCTCAGTAAGAGGTGACCACGACCTTACGGACTGTATACACTTCGTCGCTCAGTCGTTAGAACAACGTCGGAATACAGTCAGGCTCAGCAGACGGTGTTTTATTTGTTTGAAGCCCAATCACATGGCCAAGTCATGTAGAGTCCATGTTAAGTGTCTGAGGTCTGGTTGTAATGGGCGTCACCACACTCTGATGCATGATGACATGTCAATCCTTGTGTCCAAGACAAGTGAAGAGGCTGTACAATGTGGTGCAACTTCTACTAGTCCAAAGGGTTTTCTTCTGGGCTTTGTACCTGTTCGGTTAGTGAGCCGAACGTGTTCCATTGAAACTATGCATTTGTGGACGATGGTTCGGATACCACCTTAGTAGACGAGAGGGTGGCTCGCAAGCTCGGTTTGCCGAGTAATCCCTGTCGAATTTCGATTCGAACTCTGCATGGTACCCGTATGGTGCCGTGTCATCGCGTGGCATTTGAAATCCAGTCTCTGGACAAGACCAACGTGATTTCTGTAGAGTCAGCTTATACTGTTGATAAATTACTGGTTGCGCAGGTCGACAGGCCATCTCCGCTGGTCACAGTTCGTCCAAGTCGCATATACCTATTAACAAGTGCGACTTTTCAACGCAAATTCCCTACTGAAACTTCAAAATGAAACATTCAGTAACCTCAAAATTCGACAATGAACGGTCATCAGAACGAGTGGTTAACCTGACTACGTCAGGAAAGAAATCAGGATACTGTCCATCAAAACCCCTGCCGTTTGATGTATTTCGAAGTTCTCGCAAAACGCATGAATGTAGCTCTAAACGGATTGACAGTCAGGTAAGTTCGAAATTTCACATCGTCAAATGCTAGACAACAGGTCATCAAGCTGACTCAATTAACTCATTCAAAATACTGTTGATCAACCAGAGCCTGAAGCTAGGGCATGTTGTCTAGATATCACCAGTCAGCGTTGTGTGCGGAAAAGTAAGCTGAAGCAACCCATCGGGTCACTATAGTGTTGATGACATAAGGACTTGTTGCGAATTCATGCGCGCCCATTTCCCACTTGTTTCTATCTGTATGATGTACACAGACTGTACGTTTTGTATTTACGACTGTTGAGATTAAACTAACTACTAACTTATCGCGATCCATATCTGGCTCATGCTCAGATGAAGACGACGTGCCGTCTAGATTACTACTCGATATTTATGCCACGGAACATTTGAACGTATTACGATGATCAGAATACTCATATCATGGATTCTCATTTCGGCCAGATTATCCCCATAAGTTGAACACCAACCATATTTTGGATACGCGAGAAGAGTTACACGACATATTTACTCTTGCATCATCTAGAACACCTTACGTGGGGTTCTTCACACAAACTATGCAAGGCAGTCAACAAATGAGCGATTCAACTTTCTAATAAGAACACCATGATGACCTCATCGAATAGCAACCAGTTTAATCGTATCCCAGTTTCCCAGCCTCATCAACATAAATAACTCAACCACGTTTATCAATGTATACACTTATTCACATCAAGTGTATCATTGTTTGTGTAGCCTTACTGACGGGAGCGGTTGGATCAACATTAAAGACAAAATAGTACGCGGTTCTGATTAACTTAACACAGTTTTGTGGACAATAGTTCTATAATAACCCTAGATGTTTGGTAATCCGTTTCATGGTGAAGAAAATCAAGTTTAGACTCCTGTTAGTAATGTTGCAACCGCAAAAGACGTTTGGCCCGAGAGGTTGTTTATTTCGAGGAATCCATTACAATGTATGTAAAAACAATGAACAATGGACACAGACGCAGACTTGTATCCGCATCCGTTGGGCAGTAGTGCATCGTCATTCGTCTTGATGACACATCGCACGTAGTACATATACACGTTCCCAATAGTCGCTTCCGGTTCCTCGTCTTTCTGTTGTTGAGACCTGCTTCTAGTTCCTGCGCGTACGAGTCGTGCCATCCTACTCTCAGACGAAGACGTACCAAGTAAAACTGGTGAACACCAATTGGACTGTCAGTCCGAACAGTTTCTGGACGTAACGCGCGGCCAACAAACGGAACGACACTACCACGTGCTTCGATCTCAAATATGGCTCAGAAGTGAGAGTTGTTCAACCAGTAATTCGTGGAACTTTCACCCACATGCTGAGACAAAGTTGAATCAAAAACTTCATTATGGAAGAATTGTCAACTGTGTCACCTTGTATTGACGTTTTCCGTTGTAAATCCTACTCAACACCGAATCTGAACGTTATCACCGTAGACATTTAGAACAAGCTTCACAATGAATGGAAGCAACAGTGCTCCGAAGTATGGCACTTCTAAGTTGCTGAGTGACGTTGTGTTGCGCCCAACTTCACCAGTTCAATTCACAGGCTGTCTTGACAACGCTTTGGCTTGAATCCCATGTATCAATTTGTTGATGTTGATACGGTCAATCAGGTTTATTGAAAACGGTCGGTTCTTTTAACATGTTTGAACATAAAAATGAGAGGAGGGAGACCGGTGGATGCTAGCATTACATATTGTCCCCTCAGATCAAACCACAATAACCCGGTATATATACATTGGATTAACGGAGTGCAACGAGAATGCATAATTCAACAACATCGAACGAAATTGAGGACACTCGTGCTTAGCTGGTTAGGTCATTGGGGAATGAATAGGCTCGATCGAGCCACTCGCGTCGTCGGCTGCCTATCTTTCGGACCTAAATGCATCTTGAGGAAATCGCACAAACGTGAGATCCGGGATCCAGTTAACTACATTTGGTGAAACAGGTTTGCTTACTTTAACCCCAGTCCATTTTAGAAATCGGTGATTCGATTTTCAACAGCTCCGTTTATCTTCGCGTTCTGTCTTCCTAAACTTGCTAACATATTTAGGTATTAAGGTATTGATAGCAGTTTGTCCGTATGGTCAAATTGCCATCATGACACATTTTAATGGTCAAGTAAATAAGATGTGCTCACGTGCACGCGAAATTCTCAGGACGTACGGATGCGTACAAGATTTCGGACTCTCATGAGATGCAAATGATGAGGAATAGATTATTGGGGATATGCAACTGATGTGGTCATTCCGTGGATAGGTGAAATCATACACAGCAATGTTGTTCAACAAAGAGGCAGCAGCAGATTTGGAAGCCCGTCAAATATCTGACATGGATATCAGCATCCGTCAAGTGAGAAGCGTTATTACGATGAACCCTCCAAAACCAGACAGCAATTCTAAATCTTGAATACAGTGCACCTTACGGTTTTAGTATGACGTATGCACCTTCGGTAAATGAGACTCAATTTTTAACCAGACGTGGATATGTTTTAAGTGGCATCCGCGTTGTTGTAAGCATTTCGCACCGAAATTGGTGGACTTGTCCGGTCCCAGTTCCTTCAGGTTCTGTCTGGTTGTACTCATACAAATGCAATGAGGCAGCCCAACTCGGTTGATGGCTCTGTGTTGTTAGTGAATTTGCAATTTTCTTAATGCCATCTGAACATATTCACTTTCCTGTGGAAATGCTCAGTTGTCCTTTGAGTTGACCAATTGTCTGTGGATCTTCACAATTCCGGATTGGAATGATCTGACGTACCACACATGTAATCCTAGTGACGGGAATTCCATGTATAGACGTTTCATTCGTGATCTACGTATATTCCTCATTGTTCTGCTCGTCAACGATGGTGAGTTTGATCGAGGTGGCCGAATGTTACAAGCTACTGAATTTTCATGTCAGTAGCGTGAATATTAATGCACATGTATCGCATCAATGTGAGTCAATTTTGAATTTGATTGTAATGGATGGATTTGGCTGAAATGAAGCCAATCATTTAATCAACATTGTTTGGGTTGATTGCAGTCGGTATATAGAAGCAACAGAGTGACGAGACCTAGAAAACTGCAATTAGGTGAACCGCTTAATTAATGGTGTCCATCTCTGACCTTCTAGCATAACAATGACTAAATCGAGCATGGTGCAACGAACTCAAATTTGGTCTCGATAATAATGCTCGAGGTCATGGCTGATTATTATGATAACGTGTGTGTGTGTGGGTGTGTGTGAAGGAAGTGCTGTGTCACCCAGCTGCCATAATAGAGAGATGCTAGATGGACTGAGAGCAGGTAGGTTAGTCGTAAAACATCGCTGGTGGACAATTTTCGAGGTGTTCAAAGCAAACCAAACGAGACCATTGAAATAGGCAAAGCACGGAACAGGGTGATGCGGTTGCTTACACGTGTTCCTAGCATCTGTCGACAATACCGAAACTGACTGTTTCCGTCAGGCCGAGACGGCCGTCCCGATAAAAATTACTTTCGATTGACTGTGATGACCAGCGGAATTGACCGACACACGCTGTTTACAATTTCCTCAGTTGGACAGATCGGTACCAAAACATTAGCGTATAAATGCATCAATGAGATCCCATACCAAACGTCTAACTGTTGGATCTTGATTGTTTGTTATTGGACCTGTTAGATGCGAAAGGCGTCGTTCGGATTCCGTTAACTGTATCCAGAATTTGAACGCATTTATAGCCGAACGCTTTAGAAGCAATCTGATTCCGAGTTTACTCATGCGGATACGTTCTTCTCCCTCATTCGATGGAAGATACAGTTGCAGCGAGTTCAACTGAAGACTGTACACAGTTGGCAAGGGGAACCAAGTTAGTCAATTGTTTCCGTGACATCCTGAATGAGACGTAGTGGTAACGGATCAATTGGGGAAAACGATTGGTCCACTAAAAATGATGGTTATGCCGTTCGGCATGAATCCAGTAGGCTTTCAGTCCCATCAGCAATGTACGGTGATAGTCACATGAGACGGATTGCGTTCAAACATGCCCGTCAACATATGAGACGCCTGACAGGTGCGAACCATAGACAGCGGATTCACCGTAGAATAGCTGTTTGGGCGAGTGTCTTCAAAATACTCGATGTGTTCTGGCTAATTTTGTGAATGTCTTGGGTAATGTTCGGGTAGGTCCAGGATTTAAGTTGTGACCCCTCTGAGCTAGGTCATCTCGCGTGTAATTCTGCAGGCCTGCGAATTAGTTTCGTAGATATTAACGTCTCTTCCTGTTACCTTTCATGACCAACTGTTTGTCGCTAGTCTTCTCACAGCCCGTATCCGGAATGCTGACTGACCTTAGTTTGCTTGCCGCTCTTTCAAACGGACGAATAAATTAAAGCAAATTACTTTAACCGGCAACGGGCTATTCGCACAACTGTCAAATTGACGCGATAAAACTAAAACGCTGGACCAAAAGATCCGAACACATCCAAAGTTTGCCCGTAGACAGACGGTTCCACTCACCTCCGTTCCCCAAGCTGACTAAGTACTAGGTTGACAGTGCCAAACTGAAATACATCAGGCTTAGAGCCCTAAACCCACTCCAATGAACTGGTGTTTAGTGTATGTCGTACCCCGTGATTCCGACTATTTTAGCTCCCCGAGTGTCCGACATTGAAGAACACGCTTAGTCACAAGCCATTCTTCGTGACTCACACCTTGCATCCTCAATGCGGAGTAGGTGATGCATGTGATCATCCTGCCTACATCACTCCTTCCGTCAGAAGGTACAGACGACTCATATCTCTTTCAGCAGACTGATTTTCGTCAAATTTCAAGTGAATCATGTTAACCGTAACACAATTCTGTCAATATTGTGTAAGAATCAATTATGACGTGAATCCGCACAATCTGGATACAGCATCACGAAGCTAAGGCCAGCTTGAAAAACCGAGCACTCAAGACCCAGATACCACGTCCACTGTAATCACATTCATCTGCGCCGACGGTTGCGTCATCTCCACCCAGGTGGGTTTATTTACGGTAACGAACATTTCAATCCAAGCCATATCCGGCTGTTTCAGAAATGCAGGACCGGACAACCAGGCTTCTATACCTGCGTGGTTGTGTACCCCACGAGAAGCGCTATCTGCTGGATTGTATTCCGAACTCACATGTCGCCACTGATCGAGAGACGTCAAATCGTGTATGATAGTAATGGTGGTTATTCCACTCACAACGAACGTACAAAACCTACTAGAGACATTAGCAATATAATAAAGTAGGGTCATGGAGTCTGTCCACAAATATACACGTTTGAACATTGGCTACCAATTAGTAGTCGAACGTTCCTGAACACGAACCGCCAGAATGGCAACAACCAATTCCAGTCGAGGAATAGAAATAGCCTTCAATGGAGCTACTCTGGACTTCGCAAACAACAGTGATGAACACCGCTCCTCGTTTGCCGTGCGGAAGCATGCATAAGCCACGGCGCCGTAACAAATTCCGGTGCATCACAAAAGATGTGCAAGTCCGTGTTCTCAAGCGGTAAGGGTTTAGCCCGAATTTCACACAAACGATCGGCGCGAGTTCAGTGGGGATTGGTACTCAACACTTCCCTACTGTTCCAGACCCATGTCCTAAGCTGAAAATCTCCTTTCAGAAGCAGACCACAAACTTGCTTTACAAACCGTTTGGTGACACCAACATCTCGCTGTGACGTGAGGCAGTTGACAATCTGGAAATTATCCTTCAATGCTCTATTCGTCACGTCGTCAAAAGAACAATCATCTTCGTCGGCTGTTTGTCGTGGGGCAACGATAGTGCATAATGAGGTGGATTTAGCTCCGAATGGATTTGCCCTCATATGATAATCCGTAGGGTGTACGTTCCAAATTGCCATCCATCCACCAAAGGAAGCGTAACACCCCACGATCATTCCCGGGTATCCTCACATGCAAGGACATTTCCTCAATGTCTGCTGCAACGGCAATAAGTTCTGCACAAAACCTAAGTGACACACCTACCAGTTTAGCGATAGTACTCGGTCCTTGGTAAAGTTCTCTCGCTCAGTGAGTGACCGTGAAACTTGGCAGAACAATCAAAGAGAACTGGTAATTTGAACCACTCGAGCAATGTACGATAACCGGCAATGGGCTATTCGCACAACTACCCAATTGACGCGATACAACAGAAACATCTGAGTCAAAGTCCGATTAACGGTCAGAAATAGGAGAGGTGGAACATACAGTGGTTAAACACTTGGGAGGAATAGGGTTGGGTCGGATTTGCCCATGGTTGAACACCAAAAATCGATTCACGTTGACCAGAGAATCAAACAGCTACCATCCAGTTTAGATTATTTATTTCTTTCAATCCATTTGATTGATAGCGCTTTGCGAGTTCTCTTTATACCTACTCGTTCCAAATAGTTCCAAATTTCCTCGCTTTTCGAGCCTTGATCTGCTCGGCGGTAGACCACGATTTCCAACCGTGTATTTCATCACCGACCTTGCATGCAGTGTTTGCAATGCTTGTTAAGTGTTTGACCATGACTACGACATACTGGTTTCCGGAAGTGGTTACTGGAAGTGGACCTTTCACATCCACCGACCACAATTTTCCAATTTAACTGACCGGAACTGTTAATAAATCGCTACCTTCCGGAACGAGAGCAAATTCAGTCCACGTGGCACAAAGCAAATCTCAGTTTATTGAGTTTCTATTGGTTATTTTATAGACAAGATGCATCAGTAAAATGAAGAATCACGATTGGTACTGACGCTTGAGCTTTCTTATTGGTTGGCTTAACTCCGCTTGTAGCTCGTTTGTTTTAATGCGTGACGCACTTAAACAACTTGTTTTACTCCGATGCTCGTTATAACAAAATCCGATGCTGGAGCAGCGTGCCATCCTGATTGGTCCCCGTGCGGACATACCAGTCTGTTCGCGTTGTCGACACTGATTGGCCGTAGCCTTCTGCGAATCACTGGTTGACTTCGTATCGATGCGTTTGCCCAATCCAACCCCTTTACATCCTCCCTTTTTTCGTAGCATAAAATAATCCATTTCTGCTGTGTCGTGATTATCCTTTCTCCTCTTTGAGGGGGTGCTCTTCATCCGGTGGTACTCGTTTTCTCAAATGCACCCGATTCCTCCTCTTCACTATTCCTCCGGAATCTACTTCGTAGGACCGATAACCGCAGTACCTCACCACCACTCCTTCTATCCATCGCCGTGGGTTTTCTGGAACGCACTGTACCCATACCTTGTCGCCCACCTGTAGAACCGGTAGGTCGCGGGCTCCTTTGTCGTGGTATCGCTTTTGGGTTAGCATTCGTCTCCTCAAATCGTCGTGCACTTCGGTTTCGTTCGGCGATTGGGGTTTTAGCAGTTCTCCTATTATCGGTAGATGCGTGCGTGTTCTTCTCCCCAACATTCTTTGAGCTGAGCTGTGGGACATAGTTTCAGTAGAAGTATTCCGTTTCTCCAGTAACATTAAATATGGATCGGTTCCAGATAATTGTGCCAGTTGCAGCAGTCGCTTTGCCATTTTGACCGCCGCTTCGGCTTTACCATTTGACTGACTGTAGTACGGACTGCTTGTACGGTGCTGGAATCCCCACTTTTCAGCAAACGTTCTAAAATCCGTGCCAATGAACTGTGGTCCGTTGTCTGAAAAGATCTCAGGTATACCATAGCGCGCAAATTGGGCTCGCAGTTTATTAACGACCGCGCTGGAAGTAGTGGAACTCAGCCATTCTAATTCGTAGAAATCGCTGAAATGATCTATTGTGACCAAGTATTGCTTATTGTTAAATGCAAAGATGTCCGCCGATAATATTTGCCAGGGTCTTTTAGGGATTTGACGCATCAGCATCGTTTCCTTGGTTTGTTTCGAGTCAATAGTCCGACACGCATTACAGCTCTGTATGTAGTCCCTTATGGAACTCGACATCTGAGGCCAATAGAAAAGCTCCTTTGCCCTCCGGACACAGCTGTTTACTCCCGTATGTGCCAAGTGAACATGCTCCAACATCTTCCGCTGAAATGTTCTCGGAACTGCGATTCTTTCACCTTTGAATATTAATCCGTCTTCCTGGATAAATTGATCGCGGTCACTAAAGAAGACTGCTAGTTCCTCGGGCAACTTTTTCTTATCGTGTGGCCACCCGTTTCTAATAGTTTCAGCCAGACGTTGTAACGTAGCGTCCTGTGCCGTCGCTTCTTTTAGGTCGGTGATTAGGGCGGTTTCCGTCATAGTGTAATCCATAGCCGCAATAGTGTCAAAATGAAGCTCTTCGCAGGCGGAACCTTTTCCACAAGCTCTGGACAAAGTGTCAGCTATGTGCATCTGAGTCCCCGGCTGATAGATCAATTCGACGTCATACCTTTGCATTCTGATTAGCATTCTTTGTAACCTTCTTGGTGCAGCGGATAACGGTTTCCTCACTATTGAAACTAGTGGTTTGTGGTCGGTATGAACTATTGTTTTCCGACCAAACGTATAAGTGCTGAAACGTTCTAGGGCGAATATCACTGCCAGCATTTCCTTCTCAATTTGCGCATAGTTTCGCTCAGCAGGCGAAAGACTCCTGCTTCGATAGTCTACTGGTCTTCCGTTTTGTAATAATACCGCCCCCAGACCAGTTTCACTGCTATCACATTGAATGACCAGAGATAATGCTGGATTGTAGTAGTTCAATATAGGGGCCTCGGTAATAACTCGTTTGATTTTATTGAATGCTGTCTGCTGTTCTTCCTCCCATTTCCATGGTACTCCTTTATGGGTCAACATGCGGATAGGATGCATCATGTCGGATAGGTTTGGAAGGAACCGACTCAGATAATTGACCATACCATTCAGTCGTGATACTGTTGACAATCCATGGTCCCGTGTTCACCTTGATTTTGCGGGCCCGTCGAACAGAATTCCATATTTATTATCGGTCAGTGCACACTCAAAATGGCCAGAAGTTTCCTCATGTGAACAACGACAACATCCACAACCCTTTCTCAGCTTTGACGACTTATTCTCCTAACTTGGCATTCCGAAGTTTTAATGACGGGACAATGGATCACAGTTTAGTTCAGTGGAATTCCAACCAGCAGCATTCATCACGTGTTCATGTTCGTTTATCACTGACAAGCTAATTGTCAAGTGGACAGATTTGTTGGCACGTTTGAGAGGTTCTTACATAAATTGGAGGGAGAAGGTAGAGTAGAGGAAATGGTTGTTGTATTCCTGAGGGCCTATCGTTCAACAGCTAACCCAATGATGTTGGCCAAAGCATTTCTAGAATGACAGTTAAGACTCCCTCTGATGCTATACGGACAGATATTCTTCCAACGGAGAGAAATAAGCCGATGGTAGTGCAGTTTAACAGGCATCATAGGACACACACCAGATGAAGATACAGTCTATGTACAGAATATGCGTCACGTCAGGGAAGTTCGGCTATTGGGCATAACTGTCAATCGTGAAAGTAACGTCGTCTATCGCGTTAGAGTTAGAAGCTTCATCTGGACACGCCATGTCAGCCACTTGAGACAACGAACTGATGTTAGACAGGATTACCAACCGTCGAACAATCAATCAACGACTGACACTTAGTTTGATGCCTTCGGGTTAACGTCAACATAGCAAACACTCCCACACGCACAATTGATCTTCGTATACCTGATCGGGTTCGTCACACAATCAGACTTTTGAGTGTAAACCACAGATCACATTCCTACGGCATCTGATCAACTCGCTTTCGTTGAAAACGAAGATGTTGCGATCGCGTCCCCACTGTCGCAGATGGACGGTGCACTTTTGTCCTCTCACGTGTTTGATTTTCTTAGAAGCCGTTGACGCTGACCAAATGAGATCGATAGGTTTCTCTCTTCTGATTGGTTGATTGCCAGATCAGTCAGATTTATGGTTAATATGACGTTCGTTTTGGTCCCGTACTGAGTGACAGAAATCCAGCGTACGCTTTCACGACTCGTGTTCTGATTCTGCACAGTTGATAGGGTTACAACGCAGCTGTTGCCCACACTTTGCTAACCTGTTCAAACCAGTGTCTGATACAAAACGACCAGACCCTATCCATCCTCGACTGGGTAGCCGAAATCTCAGTTCACTAGGTCAAGCCAATGCGTTTTATCAGAATCAGAACGGCTTGGTGATACGCTGTCAGCGAACCAGACTCCATGACCAAACGTAAGTCACGGGTCAGGCAGAGATTGCATTATATCAACGGTGGGACAAAGCCTTAACCGACAGCAACAGCATTTATCGTTAGTCAAATATTGACGCATACCAAACTGTCATACAGGGCCCTGTTGGTGGAGAGATCTGACGATCAACAGATGCATAAACCATATGCACAAAACTGAAACAATGAACTTGTTCGCAGCTGGTGCGGATTGTATCCGTTAACTAACTTTTCCACGAGGTTTTTGATTATCATTATCCTAAGTATCAAGAACACTTAGTTAGTTGTCCATCGATTGCTGGAGATAGGAGTATGTGAAGAGCTAAAAATTAGATATTCGGAGCACATAAATCACCTGACTTATCTTGATAGAAAGGTGGAAAACGAGGTCAGCATGTGTGCATTACAAGATGAGCCGTTTTATACACTCGCGTACACTAATACCGAGTTGGTCCACATTTAGTGAACAGTGGAATAAATGAATGAGCGTTACTTATAGGTGTACATGAGAAATGGTGCTTTATGAGTAGCTCGCATTTATCATTCACCATATAGGCGATCGGCACCGAGAAGTAAACAGCAACGAACTTCTTTGTTCGAGCCGAGTGAGTGAATATGTTACCTGTTGGATTATCTGTGGTATGGACTTAAGCCTATAGGTTTGTACAAGAGAAAGATGAAAGAATTATATGTTCGTAGAAAGGAGTTGAATGTCAGTTAAAACAGTGAAACGTTTTCACATGCATGAGACTTGTGGTCGAGTTCACAAAATCATTTACAGAACGGACAGAACAGTACGGGAGAAGTTGAAACCAACTAGTACTGGCGGTTGGTTCACTTCTTCAGCAGTCACCCTTCAGAAACTATTGGTGAAACAAAGCGGGTAAATAATGTTTACTCAGTAATCAGTTTCCACTGTAAATTACCAGGCGGGTTTGTTGTGAGCCATCTCTTTACACGTTTCTGTATTTCGTCAACTACTACCAGTGTCCGCCACAGTACTCGGATGCGCAACGACGACCGAAGCATATGCCAGTCTGGGTGGACCGCTCATCCACTCACTGAGAGTCGAATGGTAATTCAGAGGTTTTGGTCGTGTGCATTCTTTTTCATGTGAGCACACCGACGCGTTTAGTGTTCACCACGTACCTGTTGGCCATTCAGTTGGCGGCTGGACACAAAGGCCTCACTCACACACCTACTGGTCTTATTCCTTCGGGTTTACACCGGATACGTGGTGTGAGTGGAACCACAAGTGGTGCAGCGCAAGCCACTTGGGGTGATGGTTTGAAGCGCAGGCGTCCTCTGGCTTCGGTCACTGTGACAGGCTAATCCGTTTCGGATGCCGCCAACCGTGTGTGAATGTGTAATTGAGCGAGCACTAATCACGTAGGTCCCATGTGGTGTCTCATGTTCAGTCACGGGTAGTCATGACTGAACTTGTAAAATGACTGAACGAGTCGGTCATCAGGTAGAGCGTAGCCCTGTGGTTGTCCGATTTGATTAGCACGACAGCAGTTAACTCATGACACTGGAGTAGTGTAGCGCCGATGTTTTAGCCAACCACGGTTGAGCGAGGAACTGCATTTGCGCTTGTGTTTACCGAAGTGGAGCGATTTCTATTGCGGTAATTGATAAGCTTGATACTGAGTGAATGAATGCGGTGATTATTTTCGATAATTGTTTTCCAAATCAGTACACTTACGTAAGTTTCAAAAGTGTATGCAGATGGGTGCAGGTTGATGTGAAACACAGTTGTCAAAACGTCGCCAGCATTTGAAGTGAGCTAACCCTAGCCAAGTTGGAACGACAAGCATTAGATTGTGAGGGTCAATGGATGAATGGATTGATGATGGGCCTAGGTGGCATGAGATTGTGACATTTCCGTGTCTCTGCGTGAATTGAGGAAATAAGTGTGGATTAAAGCGAGCATTGGAAATTGGTACGGAGTTAGCGAAAATGAAATGGTCATCGTCTAAATCTGGTAGCTAGCGTGTCGTGCGACATCCTGTAAGGAGAAATCCACAACCACCGATTCGGTTAATGTAGTTCACCAATCGGTCTCCGTGCTTGCTAGAATGCTCGCTAGATAGGTTGGATATGTTCAGGGTATGTTCATGGGGATTTGTTTCGGATGGATAAATCCGAATAATAATGGATGATGTTCCCCGATCTGTTTTGGCCACAGATCAATCACGTCTACTCTAACCACACACAAACATTTGACCCTGACCGTGTGACGTAACATCCAGTCAACGTCCGGTCCGGTCTAACCAATTATTGTGTGGAGTCTAGTAGTAGCCTTCAATGTCATTCGTTAACGGTCGCTTCTTGGTTTTGCCGTTTGTCTTGTAACACGTCTTGATGAAGTCTATGTAGTTGTATAATTGAATTGCGAGTCTTGTCGAAAATAATTGTTTGCCACATCGTTATCCCCGATCCCATGGGAAAATTCGGACAACGGTGAGTATTATAAAAGGAAGTATATTTACAATCTTCAACATGGAAGCCGTCAGACTATCGTTGATGTAGTGACAAGGTTTAGCATTTAGATAAGGAACATTCCGGATAATGAGTGCCCGTACGACTAATTAACGTGATTACCACTAATTCAATAATCCCTTCCATTTCCCGGAAAGCGAGAATGTAAAAACCGAAGCATTCCTAAATACGGTCCCATTTCGAATAGAATAACTCAAGTCGGTGTACTGCGGATGAACAGTGAATATGCAGAAACGCCAGATCGATTTACTTAACAACTCGTGGGAGATCGCTACCATTTCCAAAGTTCATGTACTATTCACCTAACTGTGCATTTCAAAAGAACATATCTTGGAGTGTAACCGGACGACGTAGTTATGAACTTGAATACCTAAACGTATCGGATTTAACTGAAATTATTTCTAAAGAGTATATCTACGCAAGATAAGAGTAATATGCTCTTGCGGAAAGATTGTAGATATATACTATAAGACGCATGTATACGTGAAGTACTTATGATAGAGCAGGTGGCTGAACAGTGATGGCTTTTTTGTCTCGCCACGATATAGATTATATATCCACGTAAGGGCACGCCACCACGCGCACGCGCGCATGATATGCCGGTAGTCTTCGTCACGCGCTATGTTCAGAAACCTACGGAATGTGTGAATTCATGTGTATGTCACGGTTACTGATCTCCGCGAAGGAGCTTCCACGTACACCAAAAATTTTGGCGTCACTGTTACACACAATGATTACCACGGATATTGCAATTCACAGTCAAGTGTGCAATTTGTTTTCGTATTTGTTAAATTTATGGTTACAAGCTGTGCGTTCCATTTAACTCGCCATTCAACTAATTGTATTAGTTGACCAGATACGTGACGATATTACTGCGGTTCAGCTTACGATAGACCATCACATGAGGGAGACAGTACATCGTACAAAGTCCTCCAGTTCCGACTAACAGTGGTCTACGATACCTTGCCAGATTAAGGTGTGACGATTGTACTGTTGCTTAAAAGCCAAGTGAAAAAAAACAGACTACGAGCTGATCATAAAAATAACACTAACCAAGCAGTTTTGTCACTCAAACCGTTTATCTGTAGAAGAATATGTTACTGCACGAAGGTTTGCTGATGAATGTGTCTCTCATATATACACATACGTAGAACTGTTGCGTTGGTAGCCATTAGATACGTATCAAAATAAGGTCAATGGGTGATCAACTGATAAGAGTTACATCCATTGTTGTCCATTACCGAGAAGTTACTATGGTTTCTAGAGATGTTCATTGCAAAATCCATTACCATTACCATTTAGTTACAATCTTTGACAATGGGCATTATAAACAGTAGATTTTCTGTCTCATGGCGAACAAGACTAGATTGCTTGATGAATGGACAGACTATAGACACGTATATACATGTATGTGGACACTTATAGAGAATGGGACATACCATTCTTGTTTACGGATAAAAAACAAGGTTCTTAACACGTTATTTTTAAGCTACCAACGTTTGACATCAACACCAATCAAGCATTTGTTTCAGATTACTGGTCACAGCTTTGACACAGCTTAAAAGTCGTTCACAGATAGCTGAAGCCAGCACGGTCAGGCAACCTCTTTGGAAAAGATATGCTAAACTCAAATTACTTGCCTGTGAGGGTTTGTCACTGACACCTCTTTGCCAACAACGGTATCTGAACTTGAGTAGAAGGTCAGATGAGGCAATGATGTGTGGCAACTTTATAATCAGCCACAAGCATAGTCGAATCATTTTACCAAAGTCGTCTGTTACATTCGGTCATAACGAAGGTCAAATGTTTGCTATATTGTTTGTAAAAATGCACTCTTCGAGAAAAGTTTGACAGCAAAATATAGATTTGGAATTTCCCACTATAATAAGTTCGGCGGCCATTTGAGTCAGAGCTTTCCACGTGAAAATGGGTGAATAAAAAAAGTCATTTCCTACAATCTACAGCTGCTAACAGTGCCATCCGCATCAATGTTAATGTGGAAAAGTTCGTACATTGTAAACACCGCCAGTTCTCTATTATTTTTCTTGCCAACTCAATGGTTCAGAAAGAGCTTAGTCTTCAACATAGATTGTGCCATCATTATTAACTGAGGTTATTAAAACCGCAACATGAAGTTCAAACTCATGCAGTTGGGTAGAAATGTCGGCTTTATTCATGTCAAATGTGAAGGATTTGTTGAGGAACGCAACAATTGTTCCATACAGTAGATCTAACTGATAAGAGCCACATGAAGACAACTTTATCGTAGCATAAGAAGGTTTCATTAACAAATGCGACAGGGAAGTTAACTGGATTAGAGAAACCGGAACCTTCCGGAACTCTGTGATAGATAGTCCTCAGTTGCTCTGGTTTTACTGAAAGCGCTCACTCTGTGGTCTGAACTACTCAGATAAATCATGAATGGAAACAGATATGCCCACCGTCTGGAGTCACTCAATTGAAAATGTAACTCAGAACATAATGGTTCTACAATTTATCCATCAAAGTTGATGGGTCAAAAACGATTAAAAATGGTTTAGGAATGGTGAAGGGATAATGTCGCTGATGATAAAAAAACGTGAACGCTGACTACCCAATCCTAATCAGTTAGCCCCCAATTTGTAAGTGATGCTCAGCTTACGTGAACTACCAGCTGTTACATTTGTTACTGTCACACTCAGTAGTTTAAGCGTCATTGACTTACAAGAAGAGTTATGAGCGATTAGTTACAGTAATCCGAATGACGATAACCTGACAGCATTTGCTCATGAATAGTTGACATAAGTCAGTGAGGTGCCTCCATTGCACTCGAGTAGCAAGATGCTCAAGGACCATATTTCATATGAGGACCAGGCAAAATGGGGCTGCTCTTTCGGTGAGGTCGTTTCCACACCTTTA
>LOND01001311.1:43704-61769 GCA_014220965.1 Paragonimus kellicotti | reverse complement strand
AACTCAGGGTATTCCCTTCGTTCCATGTTTCAAGCTAGGAATTTGTCCGGATATCCATTGGCGCGAAACGTTTCATATAAGAGCTTGAGCTCATTATCTAGCATGTCATCAGTACAAATTTTATAAATTCGATTGTTAAACAACGTATCAAGGTTCCGTTTCTGTTTCATTGGAACAAAGCTGTGGAAATGGGTATATTGGCCATTCCACGTCCGTTTCCTGTGCATGCCCTTTGAATCGATCCATCTGCACGTTTCAATAGTGCAACGTCAAGGAAAGCCAGTTTTTCATCCTGTTCCATTTCCATAGTGAACTTCAGTTTCTTGTGAGCAGAGTTGGCTAGTGATAACAGGCAGTCAGTATCAATGCTGCTATCGACGATACAGAAAATATCATCTACGTAACGTTTATACAGCACGCACTGATCTATTAGTCCTGTTAGCTTTCTTTGTTCTATCATGCCCATGAAAATGTCAGCCAGCAAAGGGCCTAGCGGCGAGCCCATTGCGACCCCATCCTTCTGGCGATAGATTTTCCCATCAAACT
This sequence comes from Paragonimus kellicotti, assembly GCA_014220965.1. Lineage (NCBI taxonomy): Eukaryota > Metazoa > Platyhelminthes > Trematoda > Plagiorchiida > Troglotrematidae > Paragonimus > Paragonimus kellicotti. Next base: position 61,223 of record LOND01001311.1, on the reverse strand, counting down.
GAAACTGGATGTCCTGCGTGCAAACTAACAGCAGGTCTTTGAGTTGTTCCACCGGCATTCCGAATTGCATATTATTCGAGTGGATGTAATCAAGCATAAAATCAATTGTCTCTCTGAGTGGCACGTTCGTGAACAGCGAGCACACGTCCAATGATAACATTCTTGCATTTTCAACAGTCTGATTTTCTATAGATTCAATGAACTGAAACGTATCCTTGAGGCTATTTGGAGCTAGTCTGTTGCGGAGTGGTTCCAAAAGTTCGGTTAGCCACTGAGCCAGTGCATGATACGGTGAGTTTATCATGTCTAAAATCGGGCGTAGGGGCACGCCATCCTTATGAATTTTAGGTAAGCCATAAAGTCTTGGTATAACTGAGCCTGTTGGTCGCACCCGGTCGAATACTGAAGCGTCAATCCATCCATTTTGTTTCAGGTTTCTCAAGAGTTTAGATATATGCTTCTCAATTGCAAGTGTCTTATCCTTTTCAGACTCCATTCTTCGAAATATGGCATCGTCCTTCAGTATATCGTTCATTTTGTTCAGATACGATTGTTTATCTAACAGCACTATCCCCGCACCTTTATCAAGGTGTTGTCGTCCTTCTGTAGGTTCTTCAAGGCCTCCATATGATCTCTTGTCAGCATCCCACGTACACTGGGTTTCGCGCTAAGGTATTGATAGCATGCATTGACCAACGTTGTCTTAAACTGTTCCAAATTTGTTTGAGATGATGGCGTGAGACCATCCAGTTGACCGAACATATTTTCGAACTGTACTTCTAAATCAAGCTGTTTAATACGTTGCTTCGGACAACAAAATTTTGGACCCAATGACAAAACTTCCAGAAGTTTATCAGATAAATGCAGTGAAGAAAGATTATGAACGTACCTATGTGGCCTGTGTCACCCGTGTTCACACCAGAGGTGTGAAATGTCGTATCTTGGCTGCTGCGGAGGCGATCGGAATCCGGCTGCGAAACCCTAATCTGTGTGCGCAGAAGTCTTTTGTTCACGCACTGAAGTTACCATGGCCTGCCGTCGTTGGAACACTTGACACGGCACCACAGTAACCATGTCCATAATCCCCAAATGATACTAGATTCACACTGTATTAGGTTCCACAAAATCCAGACTTGACAACAAATTTCATATTTATTGTGTTGTATTTGGCCTGAAGATGACACACCGAAAACGAGCTTGTTCGCCACGTTTTGACTTCAGATGTTTTTGTTATATCGCGTCAATTTTATAATTGTGCAAATAGCCCGTTACCGATTGTCGTGGTGGTACAAGTTATCAGTTTTCCCTGATTGTTCGGCCAGGTTTCACGATCACTTATAGAAGGAGTGAATTTTCCCAGGACCGGATATCACCGCTAAGCTGGTAGACATGTTATTCAGGTTTCGTGCTCAGCCTATTGCCGTTGCAGCGAGATGTTGATGATGCCAAGCGGTTTGAAGAGCAAGTTTGCGGCCTGCTTCTGCAAGAAGACTCTCGGCTGAAGAAATGAGCCTTGAACAGCAGAGACTTGTTAAATGCTAATCCCCACAGATAGCGCGCCGATCATTTGTGTAAAAGTCGGGCTAAAGCCTGACAACTCGGACGTACTCTGGATGTTCAGCGGGATGCGGAAATCGATTGTTTTGCGCTGACTTTCTTCCCACCAGACAAGCCAATCATTAGAAGACGTCTGATATAATGTCCGTCCAATTTATTCGATCCCTTGGGGTTTATCTTGTTATGGACATTGACGGGGACACGTTCACTGCAAACACTGTGTCAAGAGGTTTTGGTTGGAACGAACCAATTAATGTTGATAACTAACGTAAGCAGTCTAAACGATCTGGATGCTCCCGCTGTATTCGACCTGATGAAACTGTCGATCCGGAGAACGTGGAACTACACATCTTTTGTGATGCGTCGGAAGTTGGCTACGGCGCCGTGGCTTATGCATGCTTCCGCACGGCAAACGAGGAGCGGTGTTCATCACTGTTGTTTGCGAAGTCCAGAGTAGCTCCATTGAAGGCCATTTCTATTCCATCGACTGGAATTGGTTGTTGCCTCTTCTGGCGGTTCGTGTTCAGGAACGTTCGACTACTAATTGGTAGCCAATGTTCAAACGTGTATATTTGTGGACAGACTCCATGACCCTACTTTATTATATTGCTAATGTCTCTAGTAGGTTTTGTACGTTCGTTGTGAGTGGAATAACCACCATTAACTACCATACACGATTTGACGTCTGCTGATCAGTGGCGACATGTGGATTCGGAATATAAGCTAGCACATACCGCTTGTGGTGGGGTACGAAACCATGTGCCTCATAATTTGTTTGATCGGTGCGTGCATCACGTCTTTGGGGCCTGGGGCCTTCCCGTTGATTTCTAACCTGTTGACTGCTTAGAAGAACTCTGTTGGGTATGATTGTCATAGTGCATAGGATTATAGTTCATCTCTAGCCTGTTCGATATCACATGGTATTTTGTTTCATGGAAACAATCTGTCGATCGACACTGTTCATTTTGTCTAATTATTCATTTTGATAATTTGTTCAATAGTACCGTAGCATTGTGATCCAATCTTGTTTTGACTATTTGGGATCGTTGGTTGATCGCTACGCGTTGCTCAACGTCTTCGTGGAGGATCGTACAATGAGAAACTGAGAAAATGCCGTTAGTGCTTCAAATGTGGGTCATTGCATTTCGGATGGAAGCGCAGTAATTTGTGGCAATAAATTCTGGGCTCCATGGTAAGTCGTGGAACCATTCATGCAATAGCATCTGTTTCGCGTTTGCCCGTCCATGCATTCCTAAGAAATGTTCGGGTTCACATACGGAAAATTACCTCAATGCGCAACCAACTGACCGGCTGCTAAATCCACCGTCTCATATCTTACAAGACATCCTCCTGATGGAGCTTCACATTAGTGTGCCCATTGTACAAGGCCGATCACAAACAACAGTTGAACTCCTAACGTTTCATCTCTTCAATGTGGGATACTTGCTGCTTTCCAAACCTCCCTACTGTGCTCATATGACCTTCGTATTTCGTTTGTTTGTGGGAATTGACTGACTGACTTACTGACTGCATGACATTCGAATCGTTTGCTCAACTGTATGTTACCAATCCGTACTCGTCCTCTCTATTTCATAGTCTGCCTCGTCTCTTAGTACACTGAGAGGAAAGGAAAATAGCCCAATATTCAGCATTGTTTGGAATGCCAATCTCAAGAGTGCCCACTGTGAGCGAAGTGAGCTTCAATTTCCCAAACACTCGACGTTGATTTCCGTCTATTTTGAATACCTTCCAACTTCAGACCTTGCCGCTTGACTGTCACACGCCGTTCAGCTATGATTACTTGCGTCCCCTCAAACTAGTCTGTTACCGCCACCTTCCGACCTGCTGGGTTTAGCTTGCCCTCCATTGTGACACAAAATCCAGACAAACCGGAAACATAGCTTTCTTGTTCATCGAAAGATCGCAGCAATCGTGTCGACCGTGATCGTGTGAGAGAAAACCACAACCCTTGATTTGGCCAATATAGTTCATCAATCAATCTGCATGCTTCCTAGTACGTTCGCCAGATATGTTGCGTATTTCCAAGTTATTGTAATGCAAATTTGTTTCAGACGGACCAATTCCAAATGCTCTCCTAATATGACGGAGAGCTACGCGTGTGTGGTTTCAAATCACGTTGCCTGTGGAGGATGTGCAATAACTTGCAATTTGTACAATTCCGATCGAAGGTTTACACATACTAACCTGTCAGTGTTTGATCGTAATGTTCGAAGTGTTTCTGCGCACAACATCCCATACTTTACGCTGTCTTACTGATCCATTCAAGTTCGTTGATAGGACTTATTTATTTGAAGACGACACATTTGTGATCACAGAATTCAAATAATGAGAACACATAGACCAAAATTTATGTGGTAGAAAACGTTTGTGTTTGGATGATCTTATGGTCGACTTTTAAATTTCCGCTGACTTCTCTTCACACTCAGTCATACTGGCACTGGATAATGAACGACGTACGATTAGCCACTTGACAACTTGTCGGATCAACATCCCCGTGCATGGGATAGAAGTGCTAGGTAAACACCATCAATGTCACAACTAACCTACCTGCTCTCAGTCCCAATAGGGTTCCTCTACTATGGCGGCTGGGTGACACAACACTTCCTTCACGCACACTCACATGTTATCACAATAATCTGCCATGACCTCGAGCATTATTATCGAGATCAAATTTGAGTTCGTTGCACCATGATCGATTTAGTCCATTGTTGTGCTAGAAGGTCAGAGATGGATACCATTAATTAAGCGGTTCACCTAATTGTAGGTTCCCAGGTTTCTTCACTCCAGTTGTTTTAATATACACACTGCAGTCAACTGAATCAATGTTGATTAAATGATTGGCTTCATTTCAGCCAGACCCATCCACACAATCAAATTCAGAATCGATTTACAGTAATGCCATACATGTGCATTAATATTCACGCTACTGATATGAAAATTCAGTAGATTGTAAAACTGGATCACTCGATCAAATTGCACATTCACTCAACAACACAGAGCCATCAACCGAGTTGGGCTGGCCTGATTGCATTTGTATGAGTACAACGAGACGGAACCAGAAGGAACTGGGGCCGGACAAACTCACCAATTTCGGTGCGGAAAACTTACAACAACACGGATGCCACTTAAAACTTATCCACGTCCGGTAAACAATTGAATAATTTAACCCTCGATCCAGTTCACGATGACGGTAGAAGACATGTCGCGAGATGTTAACATTTCGTTTACTCTCTTCAGTCACGAACGTAAAACATTAGAATATATAGGACATGCGGATAGCAACAACAATAGAAACAATCAACGATTGGGTTTACATGAAACAAGGACTGTTATCAGTTCCAGGGCAGACAAACTGCGTGAGTCAACAGTTTATGCACACACAGGACAGGACGGCGAGTATTGATTAACATTTCCTCGGAGTCTCATTTGAAGGGATCATCACAATAATGCTTCTCATTTGACGGATGCTGATATCCATGTCAAATATTTGACGGACTTCCAAATCTGCTGCTGCCTCTTTGTTGAACAACATTGCTGTGTATGATTTCGCCTATCCACGGAATGACCACATCCGTTGCATATCCCCAATAATCTATTCCTCATCATTTGCATCTCATGAGAGTCCGAAATCTTGTACGCATCCGTACGTCCTGAGAATTTCGCGTGCACGTGAGCACATCCTATTTACTTGACCATTAAAAATGTGTCGTGTTGGCGATTTGACACTACGGACAAACTGCTATCAGTACCTTAATATATTAGCAAGTTTGGGAAGAGAGAACGCGAAGATAAACGGAGCTGTTGAAAATCCAATCACCGATTTCTAACATAGGCTAGGGTTAAAGTGAGCAAACCTGTTTCACCAAATGTAGTTAACTGGATCCCGGATCTCACGTTTGTGCGATTTCCTCAAGATACATTTAGATCCGAAAGATAGGCAGCCGACAACGCGAGTTGCTCGATCGAGCCTACTCATTACCCAAATGTACTATATCAAGTCTGCACAAGTTATTCACCACAAATCTTAGTGTAGGTTGAATGAGCTAATACACGCAATCCAGCGCGGAGCTAGACAACGTGAATCAGGTGTTATGGAGAATGATACAATGGACAGATTACTGAATGAAGATGTGAAAAGCAATCTTGCGTCTGGATAGACTGCCGAATAGCATTGGATGTAGTGTCTCGCTCAAGTATTTGAGAATGGATGCAAGCCTGTCATTTGGTGGAGCACACAAACCTGATGATAATGTCGAAATGATAAACCGAATTGGCGATTCGTGAAAAGACCGGCATAATCCGTATGGATCCGACCATGTTCATGTGAGACATTATGCAAGCAGATTCACTCAGTCCTTTTCTCTTCTACGTTTGCACGAGTCCAATAGATCTAGTCAAAAATTCGGTTGATGGCAGCTATACACGTGGACTATATAACCAACTGCTATTTTGTAGTCCGGGCATATTCTGGCTCGGAGTTGCAAGTCATAGTGTATCCTGGACTCACTCATACACAAACTCCAGCTACATCCAAATGCTACTCTGAGATCGTTACGTCTAATCACGCAATGAATGGTTTTCCAGCGCTCAATTAGAGAGAGTAGATGAATGCGAACTCTGCGTAATCAACGATCTCCAAGCTCACTGGGTCGACCACCGTGGGACCTGTGTGACTCACAACAGAATGTGGCAGACATATTTGGTGTGATGAACTGTGATTATCATGCTACACGTGTGGAAACGGTCACGGCGTTGTGTAAGCCGAGAGTGGTATGAAAGCGTAGCATGAAATCGGTTAGAACCACCGGACTCAATACACAATGGCGTGTCAACAATATTCGATCGTGTGAGTGAGGAAGTCCATTTGCAGTGAATTGTTTATTACAGAAAAAATGGACGATAACACGTTCGTTCCCAAATCGACGGAAACCGATTCAGTTCATTAGTGAATGATCGCGGACGTAGTCAACCGATCGATTCCACAGGTTCCATCTCCTCGGTAGATTCGGAAGTAGCCCTGATTGAAATGAAACATAGTGATTCAATGAACGCTCATTCATTCTCAAACCACAAATGTGCACATCGACAAGCTGAGCATCATTTCCAATTTCACTGTGTCACGATGTTTATCAGTTTGGGAGGTGAGGGATCAACCGTGCTGTCTAGTGAACTCAATCATGATTCGCGTAACCTGAGTCCACACATTTGGCAACGGAATGCCGATTGCAAACAAACCACTCAATTTAACACTGACGTTTCAAAATGCACGAGATACACACAATCGCAAAACTCACATCTTCACCCCAACCAGTACCCCAACTATTCCTGACGGCCCAGAATGGAACACCATTCTCCGTGCCGTAGCCAACCGTCAATACGGCGTGGTTCAATCCCTCAGGCGAACACGTGGTCTTGGACGGGTGGATAATTCCGTGTTGGTAGAACTGGAAGACAAATAAGCGAAATCAGACATCAGGCACGCTTCCAACAAGGCACACAGACAATCAGGCTAGTCGGTTCGAGTGAAGCTCACCTGGAGATAATTAGCATTAAGACACGTACTCATCGGTCCGTGTTCTGCGAGCCAGGCTGCCTGTTTCTCCTCATCCGCCTCTAGAACAATTGAGTCGTCGATTTTCGCGAACAACTTCGAACTGTCCATTCGACACGCTCGATCCCAGCCATAGTATGGATAGTCGCTTTGTAATTCCAAGCCACCCATTCGTATGATTTCTTTGTAAGGTATAAGGTGGGTATCCGCCAGAGCATCCATGATCCATCATGTCACAATCGACCAATTGCTAATGAGAGGTGAGGAATGGAGACCGGGAACATTTGTAGTGTTGTAGTTCTGATGCTTTGAGCTGTTCATGAGAACGTATATTTATGCATGTACAGCACATCATGAATACACAACGAGATGGGACTAATTGATGATCGGTTTGTCTAACGTTGCATGATTTCCAAACTCACACCCACACCACTCGACTGATATCGATCTGTTACGCTCCAGCGTGCATTATTCGGGTTCAGATAGGCATCCCCATATGTTCAATCCCTCATTCCCGTGTCTTTCGGTCTAATGCCATAAACCATCACTTCCGCCCTATGGAATCTTATCTTAATGTTTAATATTATTTACATGCCCACGTGTGATCAGAATGATCCGGAGAACAAACATGATTATATTCTCATTGCCTTATTCAACGTTCCTATCACCAGTCCAGCCTAGTCTATCCCACCGATATGGCAATCCTCGATAGATCAGATGAGGTTGAGCATAAATCATTCATACACAATGTTTCCAAGAAATGCGTTGGCGTCATGAAGTCACTGGAGGAAGTGAACACAATGGCACACGAATAGATCAGTTGACTGATCAGCAAGTACCTGTTTGCTCAGACTGACAAGCTGCCCGGTTTTGAGGAACCATTGACCCTCAACGTTGGCTGCAACCGAGAACGCCCAACATGAACCGCACGAGCCTTGGTTTTCAACCGGTCCGACGGCACCCCACTCACGCCAGTCAACACTTGCCGGGGCAGCTTTGAGGTCATTCAGTTGCACGCGATCCACTCGCTTGTCGATCCGTGAACCCAGGTACTTGGCTGCAAACTCCTCGGCTGCACAGACACAAATATCACGGTTAGCATATCATGTCACACTAGTCGTTGCATTGTACTTACGCGTCAGATCGGAGAACCGTGTCACACCGTATTTGGCCGTGCCTTGTTCTTGCTCCTGATGTCGCTGTGCACGCACCAGGTTGTCCTTGAATATAGCGAATCGCTTCTGGTCATCTACATGGATGCGTGTTATCATAGTCAACTCGGTAATTCACGTACCCTCATTGGCATAGACCTTTCCGTAGTCACGTTTGAACTGTTCGTACAATTCGCGTGCATTGTCCGGCACCTGATTGAAAGGTTACAAGAGAATTAACATGCAACTGATCAGTGGGCAGCTATGGGTTTATGCTAACAGGTTGACGATCATCTAGTCTAGTAGCATAGCTAACAGCTACATTAGAGTCAAATGGATCCATTCGAAACTCACCCGGACGGTGCTCACTGCGAAGGCGCAGCCTATCACGACAACAAGACAGCTGGCAATAGACAGTCGCATTCTCCTTTCTAATCGTTCAAGCTCGAACACTGTCAATTTATCTGGTCTGCTTTGGTTAAAGTTCGACGGAAGTGAACAAAGGGCAGTTGCCTAGCACGTATTCGACAGTGAACAAAGTTCCGAAATTTGGGTTCTGATGTTGCCCTGTGATCGCTCACCTGGGGGCACTGGCATCTAAGTTTTCGATGTACACTATCGAACGCAGTGCTTGTCATTTCAACCTCAAATGTGCTTTACCACACGGAGATTATTGCTGTGTCTCACATGGGAATTTGATATGCACATCCATCTTTATATACTCATATATATTGACATATATATGTATGTGTAAATAAATATAACCGTATTAATATTAGTTGTTTAATGTGTGTGCCTCTCATTTCACCGTGTTAATGGATATCTTGTCATTTATGTGTATTATTAAGTTGGCTGACTGCTCGTTCTATAGTATTCCAGTTTCAAACCTTGATGTAGCTGAGTTTAAGTTTCGCTGCAGATCTGGCAGACGCTGGCTATCGGGAAACCGACTCACTCTTTCATGAACCTGATATGAATAGATAAGTGGTGCTCAATTTATTATTATGGTCAAACTGAACTGTCAATGCGTGGTCTGCAGGTGCCTCAGGCCAGTCACTGAAGGAATTCAGTGCGATAATTGTGAAGAATGATATGACAGTCGGTTAACCAATCATCGGCGAGATGAAGACACTGATGAAGTAACTCGGAAGGAGATGATACGGTGTACGCCCAATACTCACCGAGTTCCCACAAGTCTCTCAAATGGACTGTGTACTCAGCAGGACTGATGCAGTATATAACCCGTCACAAAGGAGATATTAGCATTTTACGAACAACAAAACGGGCGTGAACATGTGGAAAGCAGTGGAAGTCTAAACATTGCGAGAGTAGAATACTGCTTGCCTCCGGCGTCTATGGGTGCGGTCCGTTAGCATAGTAGAAGGAGAGGGATTTGCTAAATTTCACAAACTTCTTATCTAGTGGTCCGGCGAACATGATGACAGCTGAGTAATCCGGTCACGGAAATATCTTCATGTAATTCCAAACTGCAAAGCGATACTTTCGAGGGAATATCCCTCGATTGGATACACTATGACACACGCCCATACCCTGTTCAGCACGGGCATGCGCAATCTGTTCTGGAATTTCCAGTTACTAGTTGTGAGCAGCCTGCAAAACCTGAAGAGTGGTGCTCCTTTTGAGAGGAGCGATCACTGTGTTCTGCGATTCCACGTTCGTGCGAATAGAAAGTATTCACTGCAAACACTTCGTTCGTCCTATTGGTTGGATGGATATATCAGCGATTCTGGAAGCGGCGCGATGCACGTCTTGCGTCGCTGAGGCTAGAAACACTTTGCTTGAGGATGAGTGGGAAATCGTGAATGAGGAGCTTTTTGAACTCGTGGACGAGTTCGCAGACCTAATGCGAAGAAGAGTTTTGACTGCTTCAGTCGGCTGGAACCCGGATGTGAGTAGATCGTTCAGCATGCGGAATAAATGTTAAAAAGGCTACAAGAAGGCCTGAAAATCATACCAAGCGGTTAGATTGCAGAGCTTTCAGAAACTCAGCTTGCGAGGCTTAGCGCCTGGCCACCTGCCGCTTCGAGACAGACTTAGCGCGTGAGGGGAAAACAGCTCAAAAACATTTCTATTCGTACGCACAATCTATAGGCGTATGCAGGCAAGACGTATGAGCCGTTTTGACAAAAGGAAGAGGAACGGGTCACAGATGGAACGGCGAAAGGGAACTTCATCTGTGGTTTCTCCCAAAGGGAAGATGTGAACACGATCCTACTGGGATTTGTGACGTCAAATTCTTCCAGCAAAATGAAGGATATACATGTCACTGATAACAAGGTTTTGCGAAGTCCTCGGACTGCCTTAACGCTGCATGTGTGCGGGAGAAAATGCCATCCATTCGGATATAGTTGAGTGAGCGAGGAATTTACAGACCACTGAACCGTACGGGTGTTGTATGAAAATGGTCAGAGACAAGCCCTTTTCGTATCTGATTAAAACCCGTTCTCTTGGTTCTGCACAACACGGTCTCCAGAAATGGAGATTTTGTCAGTTCAATATTTTATATTTCATGAACAAACTCAGAGGAAGATTGGACGAATTTGGGATTCTAGCAGAAAATTCGATTCGGTGAATCACCGTAACCTGATGAACTAGTTAGTTGAGCTGTTTCGACATGAGAAGACACTGTCTAACAGATGGCCGGCAGTATTTTCGTATTTCCGACTAATCTTGTTTGGCGACACATAGAACGCATCCCGAATGGTTGTTAGAATATTTCATAGTTGCAGCGGGTGGTTCAGGTCATATTTTTTGTAGTAAGATGTCCACTTGGTTATTATACCCTCTGATCTCATGAAACCTGTCGCCAGATTGTATACACGCGTATGAATGTACACGTATGTAGTTGAATGATCAGATGTATGTGATTATTTACAAGTATCTGTGTCAGAGCACACACATGTTTGTTTGGGGGTGAAATACACTTGTAACGTGCGGTCGAAACCAGCAAGCACGCACAGGTTGAATTTGAATTGTGCTGCTGTGTTGTTGACGCCGTTTTAGTTTCCGTTTGTGTAAGTCGTGTGCATGGCTTACTGGGCCTTTGGCTCATGTTTGTGTATTGTTTCCTTTTACAGGATTGTTGTTGGAACACACATGTTTGTTTGGGGTGAGATACGCTTTGGAAACAAAAGTATTTACGATTGCTATTAAGCGACAGGCGTCCTCACGTTTTGATTGGCCAGTTTGTTGCTGTGTTGTTCCACGACCTTGCATCTAGCAACTCGGTTGTTTGAAACAGATACGCATTCAACAGCAGCTAATCGCCGTCTATGATTGGTTGGCGCCAGTTTGACTATAATTCCGTCTGTAGCAGCTTGTGCGCGAACACCGATTGGCTGAACTTTCTCCAATCAAGAAACCGCTCCAGTCCAATTCATTACATCCTTTCCTTTTTGATAAGTTTGTCCACTTCTCGTTCTTGATATCTCTCATGACTTGCATCACGGGTCTCTTTCCGGCAACATCCGCTCTCTCAAATACACACGATTTCTTCTTTTCACCACCCCGTCCACATCAACATCGTATGACCTATGCCCACGATCACTGACCACCACACCACGTGTCCACTGTCTCGGGTTCTCAGGCACACACTGGACCAAACACCATATGTCCTGGTTCAAGGCTTGTAATTTTCCGAGCGCCGCGGTCATAGTACATTCTTTGTTACATTCCATGTCGTTGTAGGCTCTTCTGAACACCTGACTCGTCTAATATGTCATAGCGTAACAGTTGAGCTGACACTGGCAATTTTGTCCGCGTCCTTTTTCCAAACATTCGCCGCGTCACGCTGCATCCAATGATATCATTCGGCATGTTCCCTCTGTCCAGAACCATTAGATATGGGTCTTTCCCTGACTGTTGGACAACATGCAGTGGTATTTTGACAGCCTTAACTGCAGCTTCGGCCTTCTCGTCTGACTAATTATGGTATGAGCTGCTTTTTCGAGGTTGAAACTCCCACTTATCTGCAAACGCATTGAATTGAGCGCACACAAACTAAGGACTATCATCGGAGAATAACACCTCCGGTGTTCAATAGCGAGCGAAGTGAGCACGCAGCTTGGTGAGGACTGCACCTCCGGTGGTACTGTTTAGCCAGTTGATTTGAAAATAGTCCGAGAAATAGTCCACTGTGAGCAGGTGCTGTTACACGTCGTTTAAGAATAAATTGGCCAACACAATCTATGTCAGGACCTTCCGGGAAGTTCTCTCAAGCCTCCTTTCCTCCAAAAGAATTAACCCGAAACGAAGCACCCTATAGACTCGCCCGCCAATTCTGCAAATTTCATACGTCGTTATGTAATCCTTTGTTTTACTAGACATACCCAGCCAAAAGTAAATTTTACTTGCTCTCCGAACAGAGCTGTTCACCCCAACATGTGCCACATGGATGGATGTCTGTCCCAATGAACACCTCGTTGCCAAATCCTTCCGGGATGACTATCCTCTCTCTTTCGAAATCTACTCCTTCTTCTTGGGCAAACTGATCGCGGCCCTCGAAAAACACTACCAGTTCTTCGGGCAAATTTTTTAATCCTGCGATCAGCGATCTTTTCTAACTCGAATCAGCTTCTTAAGCACCTGATCCTTTTCCGTCGCGTCCCTCAGCTTCACTATCTTGTCAATCAGTACCATGCGATTGTCTCGGGCTCACGATCATCCATCAGAGCACCGGTAATCTGAACACGAAAGGTAGGGGAGATTGTATCTGCGATGTGCAGTTGGTTTCCGGGTAGGTAGACTAACTCACAGTCGTACTTTTGTAGCCTGATCATCATCCCTTGTAGACGTTGGGGCGCAACACTCAATGGCTTCTTCAATATCAGAGATTTGTGATCTGTGTTTACCACCGTCCTTCTTAAGTGTAGATGTCTTGAAAGCGTTCCCAGAGCACTACATAAACCTACTGCGCACACTTCTTTCGCATTTGTAGTATTCGAGTCCGCAGTCAAATACTCCTGCTCTAGGTAGTCAATCGGTCATCCCTTGTTCTGTAGTCCAGCACAGCCCCAAGAGCGAATCTCACTATTGAGTGATTAGCCAAGACGATAGCGGCAGGGAGGAGATAAGCTAGGTCTAAACGTACCGAAGGGGCATGTCGGGGGAGATGACATTGCGACTCAGTTTAGTCGTGTCGACAGTTATGTTGGTTGGCGGGCATTCGCCTCATCCCACATCCCCTGCGGACTCGCTTTGTGTGTAAGTGGTCATATGGGACGCATTATGTCGTCCAACTTTGGGAGGAATCGACTCAGGTAACTGGTCTTGCCATTAAGACGTGAAACTTCCTTGGCATCCCCGAGGGGCGAAATATTCTGGATATTCGCATTCACTTTGTCCGCATCGATCTTCAGTCCTTCAGACTCGAGTAGGTGGCCATGGGACGTCACTTATGTGACCCGGGAAACTATCTTATCGCAGGATAGCGCTATTCATTGTTACATGCATCGATTTAGAAAAGCCTCAAGGTTTCGGTCATGCTCCGTACTCGTGCATCCGTATATCAGCACATCGTCAACGGCACAAGTTGTTCCTTCAAGTTTGTCAAGCGCGTGAATTAGATGTTTCTGGGAAATTTCGCACGACACTTTTAGTCGGAAAGGTAAACGCAGTCACCGAAAACGCCCGAAAGACGTGTCAAACGTGGTTAGATAGCTGGATTCTTCATCCAGCACCAGCTGTCAGTATGCGGAAGACAAATCAACTTTAGTATAAAAAAAAGGTTTGGTTTAATTCGGACAAAATGTCATCAGTAATCGGCAACCTGTATTGTTCCCCTTCGGAGTACATGTTCAGTGGCCTGGGGTCAATGCACACACGAATACCACCAGACTTCTTCAACGTTATTGCAACCTGACTGACCCAGTCGGTAGGCCCATCTACTGGCGCTATTACTTTCAGCTCGAGCAAACGATTCAACTCGTCCTTAAATTTCTCACAGATGGCTAACGGAACTGCCCTAACTGGTAATGCAACCGGTACGGCATTCTCGGCTACAGAAAGACTAACAGTACCTGGCATACAACCCAAAACCGAATCAAACACAGGAGAGTACTGATCAAACAGTTGGGGCATTTCTAACACATGAAGAAAATTGTCATCATGAAAAGTCATAAAGTCCATTGTCTGAATGGCATCCAATCCGAGAATTGGTGTCGAATCTTCCTCCACAACAAAAAAATCAAATACGTAAGATTTGCCATTCTTCGGATTTTTGATCGACACACTTAAATTTTCCCAACACTTGCGTTTTTGATCCATTCCATATTCACAGTTGCGTATTGGACGGCTTCACGACTGACATTTGAAGATATCCTGCTAAAATAACATTGACGGCTACACCAGAATCCAACTGACATCGCCGCAGTTTGTCTTCAATAAGAAGTTCGACAAAAATCCCTCTTGGTCCAGATGCGTCCCGAACACCCTTCAGCATTTGCTGGAGCCTCTGACTCCTCAGTGATCAGTCTGACGGATGATGACTTGCACTGCTTGGCGAAATGGTTCTTCTTCCGACACTTCATGCAAGTTTTTCCAAAAGCCGGACATTTCTCTTTCTGTCGTTCATGGTGTCCACCGCAAAACAGGCAGGGGTATACTGCAAACTGGCTCGTGCTCGGCTGATCGCGTTGAACTCCTGTTCCATTTTCACTGTTAAGGTCCTTGATTCTCTGTTCCGCAGCCGCTTCGCTGTTGCAAATGTCAATACACTGGGCAAGTGTTAACTGTCTCACTCTCAGCAGTCTCTTGGTCATTGCAGCGTCCTGAACACCAAGAACCATTCGATCGCGTATGAGACTGTCCTTCATGCACTTGCAAAATTGCAGGTCCTAGCCAGCTCCTTCAGTGCCGTCACATACTGATCGATAGATTCTCCTTGACGACGGTTTCTTTGAAAGGAACGGAAACGTTCAAAATTTTCGTTTGCCCTTCCGAGACGTAACAGAATTTCGATGCCTTAATTCCTCTTGCAAAATCGGCTTGTTGTTCTCTCGCCGAATTCTCAACATGTGAGCAAAATGTCGGACAATGTTATCCAAGTAAGTTGTTAAGTAAATGAGAAACGTGTGAACGAATTTACGTCGCATCCTTGCCTGAATTGCCATGAAATGACTGTACAGAACGCCTGTTTAAAAACACTATGGCATATCCTTCTCCGGATTCATGAGGGTAATCGTGGGCAAACGATTTGATAGAGATATCACGACAATTCGTACTATCAGAGCTGGACTGATTATTCCCGGTATCTGCGCTTCCGGTAGCAAGCTGGATGACAAGTAATGGTTGAGAACTACCATTGGCGATACAGTAAATCCTGCTGTACACTACGTCACAGTCACTGGGGATATCATAATCAAGATACGATCCCGACTAATCGTTACTGTGGCTCGAGACGAGGTTCATTGTAGGAGAATGTCAATATCAAAAGAAAACCGAATACACACAAGTGAACTGGAGTAGGGTGGAACAGAATAGCCAGATATATTGTGACAGGGAATGGTCCAAACATTCAGTCAATCTTTGACGAATATCCGTGGAAAGGAGAAACAGTGAAGGAATTGACAGCAACATTCAGCCCTGAACAGTGGAATTTCGAAGGCTTTTCACATTTCGGTGATCCACAGTTTGTCCAGACGGTCACCTGGAGGAAGTGGTGGAAGCCAGTTTCAATAGCTTGTATTGACCGAGCTGAAGCTTTACGCATTTCCCATGTGCTGGATGAAGGCAGCTGAGTGCAAGAGATAAAATCTAGAGTTTGCACATTACTCATTGTCGGAACTGACGGAGATTCGAACTACGATCTTTATGGAACCATACTGCTCACTGATACTGGGAAATTAACTCGAACCGTCTCCGTTACACGTTATCATTTGTGTCGTAGCATGGATTTTG
Organism: Paragonimus kellicotti; assembly: GCA_014220965.1. Taxonomy (NCBI): domain Eukaryota; kingdom Metazoa; phylum Platyhelminthes; class Trematoda; order Plagiorchiida; family Troglotrematidae; genus Paragonimus; species Paragonimus kellicotti. Next base: position 45,026 of record LOND01001311.1, on the reverse strand, counting down.
TAAAGCAAACGGCGGTGGTCTCTAAGTTGATTTGGTAAACGTGAACTACCTCATCCAACAGTAAAATTCAATGGTCCACAGGTTGTGACCATATTGTATGGTTGCCGGATTACCCCAATACCCCTCATTTTGACCGGGTGCAATATTCACAACAGATTACTACTGAAGTTTGTTATGTACATTACACTGGAGATTGTTAAACCTACTGATTGGTAGAAACGGTTAAATTCAATCAAATCAAGCTAAACTGCTAGATCACACTTTGTAAGAACAAGGTATTAAAAGCTTTTCAGCCGGTTATACAATGCGCACACCATCCACCCTATTCATTGGACCTCTCAGCGACTGAGTGCCACCTATTCGCTTCGCCAATTGGTTTAATAAGAAAATCTTCTGTGTTGAGCACAGAAGAAACGGCTTTCTAATGTGTACATCGTTGAAAATGCATAGTTCCAATATAGGCTCCCTAAACTCACTTGTATCACATTAACAAAAGTGTGCGACAAGGAGTGAGCCTGACAGCAGTTTAGGGTAGTATATGACTTCTTTCAAGGTTATTGAAACGATGATGTGTTAAAACAACTAATGGAACAACAACCTCAACCGAATGTACCTACTGCTCGAAATCCTCACATCGTCAAATGCTAGACAACAGGTCATCAATCTGACTCAATTAACTCATTCAAAATATTGTTGCTCAACCATGGCTCGAAACTATTGACCTTCACAGAGGGAATGTTTACTAGATATCACCAGCCAGCGTTGTGTGCGGAAAAGTAACTGAAGCAACCCATCGGGTCACTATAGTGTTGAGGACTTGTTGCGAATTCATGCGCGCCCATTTCCCACTTGTTTCTATCTGTATGATGTACACAGACTGTACGTTTTGTATTTACGACTGTTGAGATTAAACTAACTGCTAACTTATCGCGATCCATATCTGGCTCATGCTCAGATGAAGACGACGTGCCGTCTAGATTACTACTCGATATTTATGCCACGGAACATTTGAACGTATTGCGATGATCAGAATACTCATATCACGAATTGCATTTCGGCTAGATTATCCCCACAAATTGAACACCAACCATATTTAGGATACGCGAGAAGAGTTACACGACATGTTTACTCTTGCATCATCTAGAACACCTACGTGGAGTTCGTCACACAAACTATGCAAGCAGTCAACAAATGAGCGATTCAACTTTCTAATAAGAACACCATGATGACCTCATCGAATAGCAACCAGTTTAATCGTATCCCAGTTTCCCAGCCTCATCAACATAAATCACTCAACCATGTTTATCAAATGTATACACTTA
>LOND01001311.1:20180-36129 GCA_014220965.1 Paragonimus kellicotti | reverse complement strand
TTCTAACGTATATGCGAGTGGCGTCTGTGTTTATTACACATTACTTGGTTCTAGTAACTTCAGATGGACTTCACAAGTGTCGGAGTATACGGCTAGCCCCAACTATACCAGCTCCGCCCCAACACGACTAGTAAACAGACGGATGTGCGCGACCCTCAGCCACCGAATTTCTAGTTTCACACTAACCGAATATCACACAAAAGTGATTGCAGCCGTCACGTTCCCATAGGCTTTCCAATCAGCCTCTCCTGAAAATAACCACTAGACTCGAGTTTCGCCCTTGCTAGAGTTCCTCAATAGTGCACATCCTGGCCACGGTCGGGACTAGAACTCCGACCACGCCTGAAAGAAGCAAATGTTTGGACGACTATGCCATTCAACTTACATCCGACACGACTGAAACATTGCATGTGAATACTCAGTCACACTCGCCTGTGAGTAATACTCAAATATCTAGTTGGTCTTGCATCTGGAGCAGAAGTATTGTGGTTCCAACTTGCCATCAGGTTTGTTAGTTGCCCTCAATATCTTTGCCATATACTGATCACTTGGGCAATCAGAAGATTGAAGCAGCACACGATTAGTCTGACATGTTTGGTTCGAACGCATTGGTAGTCAATGAGACGTAGTACCTCATAGTTTCTCCGGAGAATGTTTCTATTTGTCACCATTGCAATTTTAACTGTGAGTGCATCTTCCTCCTCGGACATATTGACCTGCAATCAGGTTTACATAACTATTATATTCTTATTTCCCAAGCTGAATGTGGTTATGACAAATTCACGAAAAGTTCATTACTGAGCATCGTTCGGTTTGCGCAAACCGCTCATGGTGAGTTCATTTATTAGACCGTAGAAGGTGCAGTAATTACTATTGTGTAACACAAGCAGATTCTGATCAGATCCATTCGATTCCCATCCACCCCCAATGCACCGCTCTAGAGACAGTGACTGTCACCTTCATTCTTAACGTGCTGCTAAACAGGATGAATTAGCAATCAGACAGACATCCCTCTTCTAAACATTTGGCAGCTGATTGATTTGTACTTGAAGATTGTGATATTTTTGAGTTGATCATCAAACACACCGGAGCACACATCTCGAACTCGCATTTACGAGTCATGGTACCTCGGCGGTTAACTGAATGGACAGCTTGGCTATCTCTTGAATTTTGAACCTCGGTTCGTAGAAGGCCACCTAGATGCTATATAGTATCAGTGAAGATCCTGGAAAAGATACGATACGAACAAGGCAGCTGGCCAGTAGAGAGCGGAAGACCGGTCATCTCCTCAAAACCACAACCGTCCAGCGTAAGTAGAGAATGCATATCCATCTCGCATAGAGTTCTTCCGTGTTCGTCACCATTACACACTGTCGGCTTACTAAGACGTTGTGTTGCTCAATGGTGATGTCAGACGAATTGTTCTCAGCCAACTTCCGCAGGAACGGACACTGAATAGGGAAGACTCTATACAATCTTTCATGAGCGAAAGTTGTACTGTCAGCAGGTTGATGGTTTCGATTATTGTTGTAATAATTCGTTTTCAAATCATGTCAGGGTAAAACGTGTACCTGAATTGATTGCTTAGTATCGTTAACTGTCTCAAGCACAAATGATGCTAACCAGCTTACGTATGTTTGAAGAGAAAGTGATTGTTAAACTGTCCACATGTTCCTGGGGCTAGGTTAAAATCAGCTTATTCTTCACTGTTATTCAACACGTTGGCTCCCAATGGACTTTAACCGTCAGAAAATGTTTGGATATGATGAGGTTAGTTCTTATTGATATGTGTGATCAGTTGATGTGAAGCATGCAGACAGCTCGTTACATGACCTCAGAATGATTCGTTGGCAGGTTTCGGTTACTGTCGCTCGCGTTTTTAATGCATTTTTCCCGTTACTTATCTTGCGGCTGATCGCCCATATAGAAACCTCATTTGACGGTTAGCTTCAACCTTCCCTCACCTGTTTTCGCAACCTCCATATTTGTCGGGTTAGTATTTTAACATTGTGAGCACGCTTGCAGACATTGTCGTGATGCAGCACCGTTTTCTCCCAGTATGTCATACAACATCGTTTACGAAGCATCCACAATCCTGCATTCGGTTGTTAAAACTCTCTAGTCGGTGCTGGGACCACTTTGGACGCTAGTTCTACATGTTTCAGAAAATCGGGAGTCGTTCACAGTAGTTTGCCTTTGGTAGGTCTTACTAACTATCCGTCTCAGGTAGCCAAGCCTTAATTCATCATACTGCTCATAGTGTGTTGCAGCAACGGTATGGGCCTAGGAACCATGTCGTACCAACATGATCAGCATCCTCAAGACCATCATTTTCAGGAACTGTTCCGCCGGGTCTGTGCTTTGTACCTACGTAGAATGCCATTATGGGGCTGAAGAAAGTGTTGGAATTGTGACCAATATGGCATACACCTACACCTAAATGTGTGAACATACGTATCCAAATTCTTGTGATCTCGATATCCACATTGAGTTATTCATCGTGGTATCTTCTCAGAAGTGGTCGATGCGCCTGTTGCACATGATTTTCACTAGAGTCCGCAGTTTGAAATACGTAGCCCCGAACACATGTAAATTACTGATGAGTAGTCGGGATTTGGTTAATTTCAAGTTGAACATCACCCACAATTGATCGCAGCTGTCGCATTCCCATAGACCTGGAGTTAACAGACAGTAACTGTGTCTCCTATCGAGACGATCGGGCAACCTGATCATTACTCACAAGCGAAAGTGGTTGAGCGTTCACATATGATAATTCGGTCGTGCCTAATGTGAGGTCAATGGCGCAGTGGTAAACACGGTTGCCTCATGAAAGCATGGCCGGAGTTCTAGTCCCGGCAGTGGCAAGGATATGCACTACTGACGAGCTCTAATGAGAGCGAAACTCGAGTCTAGTGCTTCTTTTCGAAAGGGGCCGACTGGAAAGTCTATGGGAATGCGACAGCTGCGATCAATTGTGGGTGATGTTCAACTTGAAATAGTAGGTTTTCTGGAGTGTTAAGGCAACGATAACACACCGGTCATTAAAGCGAAACCATTTTCGAAGAAGTGATTAGCAATAGACTCATTCATGCCACCGGAAGTCAGATGCAATAATTAAGACAAGTAAACATGCACAATTAGATAATTTTTCTAGGCATTTTCATTAAAACACAGTAAGAAGCGAAAACTTTTAAGGCGTGACCAGTTCAGTTTCACAGCATCACTCACATGTGGTGGAAGAATTTGTAACCAAATAGAATTTTCAACCGTCTCCTTAAAATTGATGAAAAGTCGGCGATCGCATCTAGTGACCAGGTTCAGTGATCAAGTAATCCGCACGCTAATAAACGTTTGCTGTTCTGAAGTTGTTCGGGATGGGGTTATCACTTTTTCGGTGCAAAGAATTGCGCTTCCTCCTCCATAGGGTTTGACCAAACAGGATCTCACTGAAAACTGTTCAGCCTGTTGCCGGTACACTATGGCGCAGTGTTTGTGCCGCACCGTGGCTGTGTGCCGTTGATGCGGGTGAGTAAAGTTGTTGACACTGAACACAGTCAGTGAATTCAACTGGACACCGACCTACAGTGCCGTTATGATGCATCTGCGTGAACAGCTAGGCCACTCACACTGGCAAATAAGTTACAAGTTCGCTAGTTTAACTAGCTCTCACAATTATTGTGTGGTACATTGTCGTGGACTGAAGCCAAGTATAGTTGTGATTATTATTGTTTGAATCAAATTATTGCATCATGTGTCGTGATCTGTAGAACGCAATCGTGGATATACTGTTACCTGGAAAATGTGAAGATTTAATGCTAGGTACATGTGTTGTCGATGGTGGTTTACAAGGAATAGATATTTGGGAGTGTTAGCACTTACCAGTGCCTCACTGGCGTGCTAAAATTCGTGAAGGAAACCAACTGCTTTCACTTCTCAAAATGACATATTCTCATGGATTACTCCAGACTACCCCCGACGTATTGCCAACCCAAAGTTTTCTTGGAGAATGTTCTGGGACAAATCAACCTTGAACATTGTCCGAATGGTAACCTGAAAATTTTGAAAAGAAGTGGACCAAAACCCAGCAACAGTGATTTGAACCGCATCACCATTGAGGCTATATAGTGCAGTCATATTCTCTCCATCGTTTGTCTATTATGGAGAACCTGCTGTCTTGTTTGGCCCGTTTGACTTATGAATGTATGCAAACAAAGAACATCTTCTACAAATCGTTTGAGAAAATCAGGAGGCATTCATGCACTTGACAGCTGAGTAACTACAATTCCGCTAACTCTACGAAGGTTGAAAGCATTGTGAATAGAGCACAATTACAGAGCCAATCCAAACAAGCTAGACTGTATAACAATAGAAGTGCAGTTTGAGAATTATGATGACAGATTTCAGTTCAGTCTGGTTCACTGAGCGAAAATTCTAAATGTCATTGACTGTCCAGATTTTATATTTTTGAGTTCCATGATCTCACCAAGCCACACTGGTTTAAAAAAAACACTACTTCACTTCGACTTGTAGCCGTACACCTTTAGCTCGATGAACACGGCAAATTGTTGATGGGTGGCCGATTGACCAAATCGGGTTCAGACACGCTGAGACTAACGGGGTCACTGACACACTGAATACCGTCATAGATTTCACGTTGAACAAACTAAACGAAAAGCTGCTGTATGATAGGAAATACTCTCTGACAGCTCAGAAATGTTTTCTATATGCATCAAACTGGCCGACAAATGTGCTTACACCCACTGAAGTTGAAAAAATCTCTATCGAGAAGCTCCGACAAATGCGTCCAAAATGTATGCATTAACTTGATAAATGATCAGATAAATGACCTAGGCGATAAACATTTGAATATGAAATGAAATCGAATTGGGGTCTTCTGGTTTCCACCACTATTGTCGTACCTAATAGTATATCTAGATATGCAATCTACCAACATCTGTCAACGCCCCTGTTGATATCCGTTACCGTGCCGACTGAACTTACCTCGGTTTATAAAATCGTTCCTTTTACTCAGTAGATTGCACGAGAAGAAATCTGCATGCAATTTACTCGGACTCTTGTAAATGAAAGTGTGGCCGATTTGAGAGTTCAGTGGAGATCCACTTGCGAAACATCCGGATATTGGCCGGATTTGAACCGGTGACAGAAACAACATGTCCAGATACTGAAAGTGCCCCATCAGCTGACATACGAATATACGGTAAATTCATAGGATGCAGTCCACAGTGAACGATAGAACGAAATCAAAAAATCGTCAACTTTGCATTGGTATTCAACATGAAATTTCACAAAATTCAACGACTTAAGTCATCGTTCTTATATGAAGTAGTTGGGTAAGGTGTCGCGTGCTGTGCCGTCAAATCGGGAAAAATGAACAAGAATCTCAGCAACATCAAGCAGTCTCAGTTTATTGAGAAAAACACAGCAGCATTTTTATAGAACAACAGTATTTACGACTGCTATTAAGCGACAGGCGTCCTCACGTTTTGATTGGCCAGTTTGTTGCTGTGTTGTTCCACGACCTTGCATCTGGCAACTCGGTTGTTTGAAACAGATACGCATTCAACAGCAGCTAATCGCCGTCTATGATTGGTTGGTGCCAGTTTGACTATAATTCCGTCTGTAGCAGCTTGTGCACGAGCACCGATTTGCTAAACTTTCTCCAACCAAGGAACCGCTCTAGTCCAATTTCATTACATAAGACATGAATAATCAAACCTAGCGGTTCATCAATGCTATGACTGTATGGTTTAACCAAAACGGAAATCCTAAATACCAGCAGGACCTATTTTGTACGTGTGCTACGTCCCACACCATAAACTATTTCGATGACTACTACAAGCGTTGACGTTGTTAAAACGGATGTTGAACACGTATAATTTCAAAACATTGTTTGGTTTGATTGAAGTTTGTGAAGATGTCACCAGAACAGACGAATGCATGTATTCATTGGAAATGCAATCACAATCTACTTATGTTCCATTGCATGAGTCGATAGAATTTATTTCATCTGATCGATCTAAAACTGTAATGGGAAAATTTTCTAAGAATCTAGTAAAACCGTCCATGTTGTAATGCATAGAGAAAGTCAGACTTACTTTCTATTAATAAGCTCTATCAAAGAATATATACATAGTATATACTGGGATTTCCTTGATACCGTAGTTTACTGCTTTCTTCAGTCTGTTGACGAGAAAACTGAAGATAAGGACATTTCGGTCAAACCTTTTCATATGCGTTACGTGGATGCTATCCTCATGCTCACGCAACTTCCACAAACAATGAATGACATGGTAAAGCGATTGATTGCTTCTCAAGACAGGTTGACAGTTATCCGTGAAGTAGAATACGGTGACTACTCGCCAGTTCTGAACATTTCAATCAGTCGCAAGGATGACAAATGAGCGAAGAGATCTGTGTATGGGAGGCAAACCACTACTGTCCAATACACCCAATTCACAGCAGCAAGCAAAGAACACGACCATCAAAGTCGAAAGGGAGAAAATCTGCAACGGATTACCATCCGAAAGTGACAGTTCTTATTCTTGAGCCACAAAACGTCAAGTCGCGTGAATTAAACGGATTAACAATGGGGCCAAACTGGTAGTAATCGATAGAAGTCGCAGACCATTGTCAATTTTAAACAAGGGATAGCAAGCCTATTTTTTTTCTAAATCACACTATGTACAACATTTTATGTGCAACCATCAGGAAAGTTCGGTTAGCAGAAAAGACAGGCGTTCAAACTCTATTGTAAAACGTGCTTTTCAAAAAATAGTTCTGAACTTGACTGTGCTGTCTGTTATCAGGTTTATTGCCACCCGACGTTCGTGCTCATACTACGTCAGCCCGATCTATGCTTTCCGCGTTTCGTTGAGACGACCGAGATTGCCCCTCATTGGCCAGCATCATGTGTACGGAAGCACCAGTGTGTAAGCCTTAGACTCTCATGGCCTAAACAGCTAAGCACGAGTGTCCTCAATTTCGTTCGATGTTGTTGAATTATGCATTCTCGTTGCACTCCGTTAATCCAATGTATATATACCGGGTTATTGTGGTTTGATCTGAGGGGACAATATGTAATGCTAGCATCCACCGGTCTCCCTCCTCTCATTTTTATGTTCAAACATGTTAAAAGAACCGACCGTTTTCAATAAACCTGATTGACCGTATCAACATCAACAAATTGATACATGGAGATTCAAGCCAAAGCGTTGTCAAGACAGCCTGTGAATTGAACTGGTGAAGTTGGGCGCAACACAACGTCACTCAGCAACTTAAGAAGTGCCATACTTCGGAGCACTGTTGCTTCCATTCATTGTGAAGCTTGTTCTAAATGTCTACGGTGATAACGTTCAGATTCGGTGTTGAGTAGGATTTACAACGGAAAACGTCAATACAAGGTGACACAGTTGACAATTCTTCCATAATGAAGTTTTTGATTCAACTTTGTCTCAGCATGTGGGTGAAAGTTCCACGAATTACTGGTTGAACAACTCTCACTTCTGAGCCATATTTGAGATCGAAGCACGTGGTAGTGTCGTTCCGTTTGTTGGCCGCGCGTTACGTCCAGAAACTGTTCGGACTGACAGTCCAATTGGTGTTCACCAGTTTTACTTGGTACGTCTTCGTCTGAGAGTAGGATGGCACGACTCGTACGCGCAGGAACTAGAAGCAGGTCTCAACAACAGAAAGACGAGGAACCGGAAGCGACTATTGGGAACGTGTATATGTACTACGTGCGATGTGTCATCAAGACGAATGACGATGCACTACTGCCCAACGGATGCGGATACAAGTCAGCTATGAAAAGTAGTGTCCGTGTCCGTTGTTCTTTGTTTTTACATACATTGTAATGGATTCCTCGAAATAAACAACCTACCGGATCAAACGACTTTTGCGGTTGCAACATTATTAACAAGGGTCAAAACATGACTTTTTCACCATACACGAATTACCGAAACGTCCACGGTCATTATTGAATCATCGTCCACATAACTTTGTCACATCACTCTGTTAGTGAAGCTTCTGGATTTGCAGCTTTATATATTCACTCGTTTAATTGCGTTCTACATCGTTTTACATCGTTTACAGCAGTCTCTTTCCCTCAATATGATGGAAAACTACCCTGATATTCTGCTTCTATGATAAACCCACTAAACGTGGACTTAAAAACATTGACGCCGAACAATCTTTCCAGCCTGTGTTATAATAATTAGAACCGCGTACTACTTTGTTAGCAGCGTTGCTTCGACAGCCGTTTACTTTACGACATCCATGCTACGACACAAATGATAACGTGTAACGGAGACGGTTCGAGTTAATTTCCCAGTATCAGTGAGCAGTATGGTTCCATAAAGATCGTAGTTCGAATCTCCGTCAGTTCCGACAATGAGTAATGTGCAAACTCTAGATTTTATCTCTTGCACTCAGCTGCCTTCATCCAGCACATGGGAAATGCGTAAAGCTTCAGCTCGGTCAATACAAGCTATTGAAACTGGCTTCCACCACTTCCTCCAGGTGACCGTCTGGACAAACTGTGGATCACCGAAATGTGAAAAGCCTTCGAAATTCCACTGTTCAGGGCTGAATGTTGCTGTCAATTCCTTCACTGTTTCTCCTTTCCACGGATATTCGTCAAAGATTGACTGAATGTTTGGACCATTCCCTGTCACAATATATCTGGCTATTCTGTTCCACCCTACTCCAGTTCACTTGTGTGTATTCGGTTTTCTTTTGATATTGACATTCTCCTACAATGAACCTCGTCTCGAGCCACAGTAACGATTAGTCGGGATCGTATCTTGATTATGATATCCCCAGTGACTGTGACGTAGTGTACAGCAGGATTTACTGTATCGCCAATGGTAGTTCTCAACCATTACTTGTCATCCAGCTTTCTACCGGAAGCGCAGATACCGGGAATAATCAGTCCCAGCTCTGATAGTACGAATTGTCGTGATATCTCTATCAAATCGTTTGCCCACGATTACCCTCATGAATCCGGAGAAGGATATGCCATAGTGTTTTTAAACAGGCGTTCTGTACAGTCATTTCATGGCAATTCAGGCAAGGATGCGACGTAAATTCGTTCACACGTTTCTAATTTACTAATTAACTTACTTGGATAACTTGTCGACATTTTGATCACATGTTGGGAATTCGGCCAGAGAAAAACAAGCCTCGATTTTGCAAGAGGAATTAAGGCATCGCAATTCTGTTACGTGTCGAAATGATGGCGATGCGAACGGAATCGGTTTCGCGGTGACGATTTGGAGAGTAGGTCAACAGGTTCTGGTTCATAATAAAGCTGTCATATTTTTGTATGAGATGGCCTACAGCTTGGCGATTACTGCGATGTATGATATATGCGACATCGTTTCTCTTGTGGTCGGAAACTGGTTGTGCGAATGGAGTGGACGCAAAAGAGAGCTGTGCGGCAAAAGTACTTTCACTTAAACTTTGATCCAATGCCCCTTCCTCAGTCATGTTTACCGCGTCGTGTTGTTGTGCAGAGGATTGTTTAATGCATATATGCTGTACCCGATGAAAGAAAAGAGGAGCACTTCGTTTGTCATGGTGGCCGGAATTCAACTGCTTATCCTCGTGAATTTGACCTGACTGTCAATCCGTTTAGAGCTACATTCATGCGTTTTGCGAGAACTTCGAAATACATCAAACGGCAGCGGGTTTTGATGGACAGTATCCTGATTTCTTTCCTGACCTAGTCAGAATAAACACTCGTTCTGATGACCGCTCATTGTCGAAGTTTGAGGTTACTGAATGTTTCATTTTTAATTGCAGTATTGCTAGTCGGTAAGTAATTTCGCGTTGAAAAGTCGCACTTGTTAATAGGTATATGCGACTTGGAGGAACACTGGCCAGCGGAGTTTAGAACGTATCGTACAGGAGTTCCATCGGAGATTGCCTGTCGACCTGCGCAACCAAATAATTTGTCAACAGTATCCACTGACTCTACAGAAATCACGTTAATCTTGTCCAGAGATTGGAATTTCAAATTTCACTCGATGACATGGCACCATACGAGTACCATGCAGAGCTGCGAATCGAAATTCGACAGGGATTACTCAGCAAAGTCGAGCTTGCGAACCACTCTTTCGTCTACTAAATTGGTATTCGGAATATCGTCCATAAATGCATACGCTTAAATGGAACACTTTCGGCTCACTGACAGAATGGGCACAAAGCCCAAAACCAAATCTTTTGCAGTAGTAGAGGTTGCACTACATTGTACTTATCCTTCATTTCTCTTAGGCACACATGTTGACAGGCCATCATGCATCAGTATATGGTGACGCCCACCACAACCAGACCTTAGACACTTAACATGGACTCTACATGACTTGGCCATGTGATTGGGTCTCCAAACACATTACACTTCGTCTATTGGGTCTGACTGTTTGCCGACGTTGTTTTAACGACTGAGCGACGAAGTGTATACAGTCTGTAAGGTCGTGGTCACCTCTGCACAGGGAACAACAGGCAGGCTGGTTATTCAAACTGATGGCCGTCACGTTAGCATGGCATCCTGAACTTATTGAGGTCAATCGCATCTGAATTGCTGGGAGTAATGGATTTCGGATCAGACAAGCCTAACTAGCTGATCATATTCACTACTGCTACAGATATTCTTTTCTCAATGAAGGTTAATAAATCGGCGACGGTGAACTCTCTTCTAGAGGTCATTAGGTTGTCATCCCATATCAGTCCTGCAGGCCTCTGGGCAATCGTTCAACCAACCGGATCAAATTAGTAGATCCATTTAACTCCCCCGACCTACCCAATTGGGATAGTATGATACTACACGCTCGCGTTTGGCTGGCTAGGCGCCTGAAACCATCCAAGTCAGAAATTCCCAATGTAGGACCACCAACAGTTCATGCGTTACAGACTGAACGATCTGATGTGGGCGACCAAACTGACTTGTGAGTATGTCTATAGCTTCTTTATATCCTGACGACCCAGGTAAAAGCACACAATGCTCAATGGATTCCTTCGCTCTACCACGGCAATAATAAATCAAATATGAAAGCTTCTGGTTGTCATCACCAATTTGAACAGAGAAGTCAGAAACAGTTTTTTGCACAATGTATCTCTCGAGCACATTTCGCTGCATCTCATCAGGTACATACTGCAGTCTATGGGTTTATATAGCAAAGTTCAATGGGTCTTGTGAAGCTAAACAACAAAATCAACAACCACACAAACACACACACACACATCCGTACACATCAGTTACCAGGGCAATCTGGTACTGACGAACAAGTCTTTCTGTACGCAGAGGGTGGCTTCCATTTGCTAATTGCTACCGCCTCCGCGAACCGGAGAAGCCTTCGATTTTTTGTTGCGTAACGTATCCGAAACGCCTTCTCCAGGTTCAATTTGGGTCGACAAGTCAACAAGTGTCGGGCGATCGATGACGCTGGTTCCTTGTGACTTGTCACATTCTGACTTGAGCCCGGTATTGTGGTATCCATGAGCGTTTTGCGAACCCAAACTGGAATGTGTTCGTTGACCCGATTACGTAACTGCCGCTCCGTCCTGCCTATGTAAGTGGCCCGGCACTCACACGAGAATTCATAGATGATGTAAGATTTGGCGTTGAGCGGTAGCGGTGTTTTCAGAGGTGGTGTTGGGATTCGGGTGGTGGTGAACAGCATGACCAGTTGGGCTGCATAGAACGTGCGTCCCATAGCCGCTGTGAGACGGGTTTTCAACAGAGTGGCAATGTCATCACCCTTGTATGGCAAACGGAGGTAGACATTTAGTTTGGAAGCTGTTGAACACATCGCGGCAGCCGGCTTCAGACACGCTGAGACTAACGGGGTCACTGACACACTGAATACCGTCATAGATTTCACGTTGAACAAACTAAACGAAAAGCTGCTGTATGATAGGAAATACTCTCTGACAGCTCAGAAATGTTTTCTATATGCATCAAACTGGCCGACAAATGTGCTTACACCCACTGAAGTTGAAAAAATCTCTGTCGAGAGAGCTCCGACAAATGCGTCCAAAATGTATGCATTAACTTGATAAATGATCAGATAAATGACCTAGGCGATAAACATTTGAATATGAAATGAAATCGAATTGGGGTCTTCTGGTTTCCACCACTATTGTCGTACCTAATAGTATATCTAGATATGCAATCTACCAACATCTGTCAACGCCCCTGTTGATATCCGTTACCGTGCCGACTGAACTTACCTCGTTTATAAAATCGTTCCTTTTACTCAGTAGATTGCACGAGAAGAAATCTGCATGCAATTTACTCGGACTCTTGTAAATGAAAGTGTGGCCGATTTGAGAAGGTTCAGTGGAGATCCACTTGCGAAACATCCGGATATTGGCCGGATTTGAACCGGTGACAGAAACAACATGTCCAGATACTGAAAGTGCCCCATCAGCTGACATACGAATATACGGTAAATTCATAGGATGCAGTCCACAGTGAACGATAGAACGAAATCAAAAAATCGTCAACTTTGCATTGGTATTCGACATGAAATTTCACAAAATTCAACGACTTAAGTCATCGTTCTTATATGAAGTAGTTGGGTAAGGTGTCGCGTGCTGTGCCGTCAAATCGGGAAAAATGAACAAGAATCTCAGCAACATCAAGCAGTCTCAGTTTATTGAGAAAAACACAGCAGCATTTTTATAGAACAACAGTATTTACGACTGCTATTAAGCGACAGGCGTCCTCACGTTTTGATTGGCCAGTTTGTTGCTGTGTTGTTCCACGACCTTGCATCTGGCAACTCGGTTGTTTGAAACAGATACGCATTCAACAGCAGCTAATCGCCGTCTATGATTGGTTGGCGCCAGTTTGACTATAATTCCGTCTGTAGCAGCTTGTGCGCGAGCACCGATTGGCTGAACTTTCTCCAATCAAGGAACCGCTCTAGTCCAATTTCATTACATAAGACATGAATAATCAAACCTAGCGGTTCATCAATGCTATGACTGTATGGTTTAACCAAAACGGAAAATCCTAAATACCAGCAGGACCTATTTTGTACGTGTGCTACGTCCCACACCATAAACTATTTCGATGACTACTACAAGCGTTGACGTTGTTAAAACGGATGTTGAACACGTATAATTTCAAAACCATTGTTTGGTTTGATTGAAGTTTGTGAAGATGTCACCAGAACAGACGAATGCATGTATTCATTGGAAATGCAATCACAATCTACTTATGTTCCATTGCATGAGTCGATAGAATTTATTTCATCTGATCGATCTAAAACTGTAATGGGAAAATTTTCTAAGAATCTAGTAAAACCGTCCATGTTGTAATGCATAGAGAAAGTCAGACTTACTTTCTATTATAAGCTCTATCAAAGAATATATACATAGTATATACTGGGATTTCCTTGATACTGTAGTTTACTGCTTTCTTCAGTCTGTTGACGAGAAAACTGAAGATAAGGACATTTCGGTCAAACCTTTTCATATGCGCTACGTGGATGCTATCCTCATGCTCACGCAACTTCCACAAACAATGAATGACATGGTAAAGCGATTGATTGCTTCTCAAGACAGGTTGACAGTTATCCGTGAAGTAGAATACGGTGACTACTCGCCAGTTCTGAACATTTCAATCAGTCGCAAGGATGACAAATGAGCGAAGAGATCTGTGTATGGGAGGCAAACCACTACTGTCCAATACACCCAATTCACAGCAGCAAGCAAAGAACACGACCATCAAAGTCGAAAGGGAGAAAGTCTGCAACGGATTACCATCCGAAAGTGACAGTTCTTATTCTTGAGCCACAAAACGTCAAGTCGCGTGAATTAAACGGATTAACAATGGGGCCAAACTGGTAGTAATCGATAGAAGTCGCAGACCATTGTCAATTTTAAACAAGGGATAGCAAGCCTATTTTTTTTCTAAATCACACTATGTACAACATTTTATGTGCAACCATCAGGAAAGTTCGGTTAGCAGAAAAGACAGGCGTTCAAACTCTATTGTAAAACGTGCTTTTCAAAAAATAGTTCCTGAACTTGACTGTGCTGTCTGTTATCAGGTTTATTGCCACCCGACGTTCGTGCTCATACTACGTCAGCCCGATCTATGCTTTCCGCGTTTCGTTGAGACGACCGAGATTGCCCCTCATTGGCCAGCATCATGTGTACGGAAGCACCAGTGTGTAAGCCTTAGACTCTCATGGCCTAAACAGCTAAGCACGAGTGTCCTCAATTTCGTTCGATGTTGTTGAATTATGCATTCTCGTTGCACTCCGTTAATCCAATGTATATATACCGGGTTATTGTGGTTTGATCTGAGGGGACAATATGTAATGCTAGCATCCACCGGTCTCCCTCCTCTCATTTTTATGTTCAAACATGTTAAAAGAACCGACCGTTTTCAATAAACCTGATTGACCGTATCAACATCAACAAATTGATACATGGGATTCAAGCCAAAGCGTTGTCAAGACAGCCTGTGAATTGAACTGGTGAAGTTGGGCGCAACACAACGTCACTCAGCAACTTAAGAAGTGCCATACTTCGGAGCACTGTTGCTTCCATTCATTGTGAAGCTTGTTCTAAATGTCTACGGTGATAACGTTCAGATTCGGTGTTGAGTAGGATTTACAACGGAAAACGTCAATACAAGGTGACACAGTTGACAATTCTTCCATAATGAAGTTTTTGATTCAACTTTGTCTCAGCATGTGGATGAAAGTTCCACGAATTACTGGTTGAACAACTCTCACTTCTGAGCCATATTTGAGATCGAAGCACGTGGTAGTGTCGTTCCGTTTGTTGGCCGCGCGTTACGTCCAGAAACTGTTCGGACTGACAGTCCAATTGGTGTTCACCAGTTTTACTTGGTACGTCTTCGTCTGAGAGTAGGATGGCACGACTCGTACGCGCAGGAACTAGAAGCAGGTCTCAACAACAGAAAGACGAGGAACCGGAAGCGACTATTGGGAACGTGTATATGTACTACGTGCGATGTGTCATCAAGACGAATGACGATGCACTACTGCCCAACGGATGCGGATACAAGTCAGCTATGAAAAGTAGTGTCCGTGTCCGTTGTTCTTTGTTTTTACATACTTTGTAATGGATTCCTCGAAATAAACAACCTACCGGATCAAACGACTTTTGCGGTTGCAACATTATTAACAAGGGTCAAAACATGACTTTTTCACCATACACGAATTACCGAAACGTCCACGGTCATTATTGAATCATTCGTCCACATAACTTTGTCACATCACTCTGTTAGTGAAGCTTCTGGATTTGCAGCTTTATATATTCACTCGTTTAATTGCGTTCTACATCGTTTTACATCGTTTACAGCAGTCTCTTTCCTTCAATATAATGGAAAACTACCCTGATATTCTGCTTCTATGATAAACCCACCTAAACGTGGACTTAAAAACATTGACGCCGAACAATCTTTCCAGCCTGTGTTATAATAATTAGAACCGCGTACTACTTTGTTAGCAGCGTTGCTTCGACAGCCGTTTACTTTACGACATCCATGCTACGACACAAATGATAACGTGTAACGGAGACGGTTCGAGTTAATTTCCCAGTATCAGTGAGCAGTATGGTTCCATAAAGATCGTAGTTCGAATCTCCGTCAGTTCCGACAATGAGTAATGTGCAAACTCTAGATTTTATCTCTTGCACTCAGCTGCCTTCATCCAGCACATGGGAAATGCGTAAAGCTTCAGCTCGGTCAATACAAGCTATTGAAACTGGCTTCCACCACTTCCTCCAGGTGACCGTCTGGACAAACTGTGGATCACCGAAATGTGAAAAGCCTTCGAAATTCCACTGTTCAGGGCTGAATGTTGCTGTCAATTCCTTCACTGTTTCTCCTTTCCACGGATATTCGTCAAAGATTGACTGAATGTTTGGACCATTCCCTGTCACAATA
>LOND01001311.1:7251-19426 GCA_014220965.1 Paragonimus kellicotti | reverse complement strand
GGCCGACTGGATAGTCTATGGGAATGCGACAGCTGCGATCATTTGTGGGTGATGTTCAACTTGAAATTCCAATAACGCTTATTCAGACGGTCGGGTTCGACGGGACTATCTTCCATGTGCAAAACGTCAGAAAAGGCGATCGAAAGGATTGGAATTTAGGCGGTACTGTTTAGTAAGATTACAATGAAGGTGCTATCTCACCTTGAATGTGAATCAACCGGAATACACAAATTATCCAGCAAAGGCGTTTTACGGACCATCTATGTTACGTTCCTGCATGTACATGCACAAACTCACCCGCGTGCACACACACACACACACACACAATCGCTCACTCACGTGAACTTTCCCGCTTCACACCTGCCGGTTGCAAAGGTCACGTGCGCAATCTGGCTAGCGTGCCCAGACATGCTTTGTCCTTCTCTCCTTGGCTTGTTATTGGTTCATCGATCCATTCGCTGTAAACTATGTTCATTGTTAAATGCTGACTCAGCCAGGATACACAAGGTTCCTCCTGCATCCCTTCAGTTCTCACTTCAGTGCGTAGTGCAGACATAACAGTTTGGCGACGGAGATGGCTGACAACACGCTCTTACTTCAACTATTACAGCAGCAGCAGCAGCAGCAGCAGCAGCAGCAGGCTCAGATTCAGCAGCAAACGCAGATTCAGCAGAATACTAAATTATTGGAAGTTCTAACGAACAGACTTTCCCTCCAGCCTACAAGTCCCAGCATATCAGAAGACAAAATTAAAGGAACTACTAGCCAGTGTCATTCAGGAGTTTGTTTATGATTCAGAAGGCGGAATCACCTTTCTTTCATGGTACAGACGTTATGAAGATATATTTGTTGTTGATGGTGCAACGTTGGATGAGCCAGCTAAAGTGCGCCAGATGATCAATTCAAGTCATTGATTTTTGTTTCCGGACTCACAACAACAGCAGATGCTGACACCCGAACCAGGTTATTGGCGAAACTCGATTCAACACAATCCTTCTCCTTGCAGGAGCTGACTTCTGAATATCTGCGATTAGTAAATCTGAAGAAGGATTCACAAATGCTGCAGTCATCAGGGACACGCGATGTGACACTGGTTGAAAAAGTCACAAGGACGCAATCACAAGCAAGCAGTGAATCAAGAAACACGAGTTGGCAACGACCGCCATCGGCCTGTTGGCACTGCGGTGAATGGCATTTCGTACGATTTTGTCGTTTTCGGTCACATAAGTGTCAAGAGTGTGGCCGTTTGGGGCACAAAGAAGGTCGTTGTTTTACATCTGGTAGAAACCAGTTCCAGAATCGTTTCAGAAGGCAGTCAAATGTCGTTTTTTCTACCTCTGATAGTGCCAATTATTATTCGCGCAAATTTCTGACTATGTTGATCAATAATTTTCCCGTAACATTACAAATCGATACTGCGTCGGATATAACCATCATTTCTCGCTCAACATGGCACAAAATTGGGGAACCCACTTACCAACCCTCAGGACGTATCGCACGCAATGCATCTGGCCACCCAATCCATTTATGGGAGAAATCAAATGTGAGTTCATATTTCGCGATTTACATTGTACCGGTACTCAACTGATTTGAATCTATTAGGAATTGATTGGATAGGACAATTACACTTGTGGGATGTTCCCATTAGCTCTTTCTGTAATGTGTCATCTGCACAGTTGTCTCCATTATCCGGTTCTTCAGAAGGTGCTGAGGTGTGCAATAACACCCTATTAGAATTACAGACTAAACATGCACAAATTTTCAACACTGATCTCGGCTTATGCACTGCAGCGAAGGCAACGTTGTTCGTTACTCCGGATTGCAAACCAATTTTTCGGCCCAAAAGACCGGTACCGTACGCTGCGATCACTCAAGTTGACTCAGAATTAGACAGATTAGAGCAGTTGGGTGTTTTAACAAAAATCAACTACTCAGCGTGGGCAACTCCCATAGTTGTTGTCAAAAAGGCAAATGGCACAGTTCGCATTTGCGGGGATTTTTCTACTGGTTTGAATGATGTGCTACAAACACATCAGTACCCGTTACCTATACCTGAAGATTTGTTCACACAACTAAATGGCTGCAAAGTGTTTTCCAAAATTGACCTTTCTGATGCTTACCTTCAGGTCGAAGTTGACAACTCAAGTAGGCAGTATCTCACTATCAACACACATCGAGGGCTATATCAATATAACAGGTTGCCATTTGGCGTGAAATGTGCCCCAGCATTTATTCTTTGGATTATGTTACCACATTGAATGGGCTGTCATGTGTTTTGACTTACATGGCCGATATCATCATCATCGCAAGCCCATCTAATGATGTTCATCAGGTAAGATTATACAGGTACTTGTTGATCAGTCAATCGACCTCGTGTGCATTTCGTGTTCACTTCCTCCGAGGTGACTTCATGCACGCCAAACGCATTTCTCGAAAAATTGTGTACTAACGATTTATGCTCAACCTCATCTGATCTATCGAGGATTGCCATATCGGTGGGATAGACTAGGCTGGACTGGTGATAGGAACGTTGAATAAGGCAATGAGGAAGACGTAAGTCATGTGTTGTTCTCCGGAGTATCATTCTGATCACACGTGGGCATGTAAATAATTTTAAACATTAAGATAAGGATTCCATAGGGCGGAAGTGATGGTTTAATGGCATTAGACAGAAAGACACGGAAATGGGGATTGAACATATGGGGATGCCTATCTGAACCCGAATGATGCACGCTGGAGCGTAACAGATCGATATCAGTCGAGTGGTGTGGGTGTGAGTTTGGAAATCATGCAACGTTAGACAAACCGATCATCAATTAGTCCCATCTCGTTGTGTATTCATGATGTGCTGTACATGCATAAATATACGTTCTCATGAACAGCTCAAAGCCATCAGAACTACAACACTACAAATGTTCCCGGTCTCCATTCCTCACCTCTCATTAGCAATTGGTCGATTGTGACAGAATGGACCGTGGATGCTTGGGCGGATACCCACCTTATACCTACAAAGAAATCATACGAATGGGTGGCTTGGAGTTGCAACTATCCATACTATGGCTGGGATCAAGCGTGTCGAATGGACAGTTCGAAGTTGTTCGCGAAAATCGACGACTCAATTGTTCTAGAGGCGGATGAGGAGAAACAGGCAGCCTGGCTCGCAGAACACGGACCGATGAGTACGTGTCTTAATGCTAATATCTCCAGGTGAGCTTCACTCGAACCGACTAGCCTGATTGTCTGTGTGCCTTGTTGGAAGCGTGCCTGATGTCTGATTTCGCCTATTTGTCTTCCAGTTCTACCAAGTACGGAATTATCCACCCGTCCAAGACCACGTGTTCGCCTGAAGGAATTGAACTCACGCTGTATTGACGGTTGGCTACGGCACGGAGAATGGTGTTCCATTCTGGGCCGTCAGGAATAGTTGGGGTACTGGTTGGGGTGAAGATGTGAGTTATTGCGATTGTGTGTATCTCGTGCATTTTGAAACATCACTGTTAAATTGAGTGGTTTGTTTGCAATCGGCATTCTATTGCCAAATGTGTGGACTCAGGTTACGCGAATCATGATTGAGTTCACTAGACAGCACGGTCGATCCCTCACCTTCCCCAAACTGATAAACATCGTGACACAGTGAAATTGGAAATGATGCTCAGCTTGTCGATGTGCACATTTGTGGTTTGAGAATGAATGAGCGTTCATTGAATCACTATGTTTCATTTCAATCAGGGCTACTTCCGAATCTACCGAGGAGATGGAACCTGTGGAATCGATCGGTTGACTACGTCCGCGATCATTCACTAATGAACTGAATCGGTTTCCGTCGATTTGGGAACGAACGTGTTATCGTCCATTTTTTTCTGTAATAAACAATTCACTGCAAATGGACTTCCTCACTCACACGATCGAATATTGTTGACACGCCATTGTGTATTGAGTCCGGTGGTTCTAACCGATTTCATGCTACGCTTTCATACCACTCTCGGCTTACACAACGCCGTGACCGTTTCCACACGTGTAGCATGATAATCACAGTTCATCACACCAAATATGTCTGCCACATTCTCTTGTGAGTCCACACAGGTCCCACGGTGGTCGACCCAGTGAGCTTGGAGATCGTTGATTACGCAGAGTTCGCATTCATCTACTCTCTCTAATTCGAGTGCTGGAAAACCATTCATTGCGTGATTAGACTTAACGATCTCAGAGTAGCATTTGGATGTAGCTGGGAGTTTGTGTAGGAGTGAGTCCAGGATATACCCTATGACTTGAACTCCGAGCCAGAATATGCCCAGACTACAAAATAGCAGTTGGTTATATAGTCCACGTGTATAGCTGCCATCAACCGAATTTTTGACTAGATCTATTGGACTCGTGCAAACGTAGAAGAGAAAAGGACTGAGTGAATCTGCTTGCATAATGTCTCACATGAACATGGTCGGATCCATACGGATTATGCCGGTCTTTTCACGAATCTCCAATTCGGTCATCATCAGGTTTGTGTGCTCCGCCAAATGGTAAGCTTGGACTCACTCTCAAACACTTGAGTGAGACACTACATCCAATGCTATTCGGCAGTCTATCCAGACGCAAGATTGCTTTTCACATCTTCATTCAGTAATCTGTCCATTGTATCATTCTCCTATAACACCTGATTCACGTTGTCTAGCTCCGCGCTGGATTGCGTGTATTAGCTCATTCAACCTACGCTAAGATTTGTGGTGAAGAACTTGTGCAGAGGCCATGTAATATATTCGGGTTATTAGTAGTCCGAACTGAGTTTGTCGTATCGATATTGGCGAGTTTGTTCTGTGCCAGTTCCTTCTGTTTCTCTCTGGTTATATTCAAACAGATGCAATCAGGCCAGCCTAACCCGTCTTTTGCTTCTGCATTTTAAGTGAATGTGCAATTTTCCTAATGCCATCTGAACGTTTTCACTTTCCTGTGGGAATGCTCAGTTGTTCTTTGCGTTGACCAATTGTCTGTGTTCTTCACTCACTCCGGATTTGAATTTTCCGACATAACATCCAGGTAATCTTGACAATGAAAATTCCACCTATACACGTTTATTCGTTATCTACGTATATTACTCACTGTTCTGCTTGTCATCGATTGTGAATTTGGTGTGTGTGATCGAACTTTATATGCTACTGAATTTTCATATCAGTAGCGTGAATATTAATGCACATGTATGGCATTACTGTAAATCGATTCTGAATTTGATTGTGTGGATGGGTCTGGCTGAACTGAAGCCAATCATTTAATCAACATTGTTTCAGTTGACTGCAGTGTGTATATTAAAACAACTGGAGTGAAGAAACCTGGGAACCTACAATTAGGTGAACCGCTTAATTAATGGTGTCCATCTCTGACCTTCTAGCATAACAATGGACTAAATCGATCATGGTGCAACGAACTCAAATTTGGATCTCGATAATAATGCTCGAGGTCATGGCAGATTATTGTGATAACATGTGAGTGTGCGCGAAGGAAGTGTTGTGTCACCCAGCTGCCATAGTAGAGGAACCCTAGTAGGACTGAGAGCAGGTAGGTTTGTCATGAAACACGGCTGGTGGAGAACATTCGAGGTGTTCAAAGCAAACCAAACGAGACCATTGAAATAGGCAAAGTACGGAACAGGGTGATGCGGTTGCTTACACGTGTTCCTAGCATCTGTCGACAATACCGAAACTGACTGTCTTCCGTTAAACCTATACGGCCGTCCCGATAATATTTACTTTCCGATTGTCAGTGATGACCAGTGAATCTGTATCACACACGCTGCAAACATTTTCCTCAGTGAGGAAAACCAGCATCGTTGCATCAACGTACAAATGCATCAGTGAGATCCCATACTGAATGTCTAACTGTTAGATCTTGAGTGTTTGTTGATTGGACCTCCTAGATATGGAAAGCTTCGTTCGGATTCCGTTGTGGCGTTTTGTAAATTATTTTGTACTTCATAATTTTCATTGTTCTCCACAATTTTCACCTTTCTCAACTTCACATGTACACTCGATGTTTAAATCATGTGAATCGAATGAATCGGTATCACTAATAAAAATTTCATCTCCAAGGTCGCGAGCCCTGCGTTCTCTCTGCGTTCAGCGTCGCTTGTGTACAGATTTTTGGAGAGTTAGAGGTTAACGGAATCAACCGTCTATTTCAGCACATCTCCGTATTTATCTGTTGTCAAAATTATCGCCGTTGTGACGTCAAAATCCCTTGGGAGCGGCACGGCAGATTGTACCCATTGGATACCTCATTCGGTGTAGTGGAACCCTAAACCAACGCACCTTTACGAACTATTGTGAGTCAGTCCCTTTTATTTTCATCACATTTTTGCTTCACTTTCGTATTCAAGACTTACGTAGTACTTAGATCCATTACACCATTAACTGTATCCAAAATTCGAGCGTATCTATGTCCGAGCGACTTCGGAATTAACCTGATTCCATTTCGGGGGAGTATCCTTGAAATACTCGAAATGCTCTGGTTAGTTTTGTGAATGTCCTGGGTAATGTTCGGGTAGGTCCAAAATTTCGGTCGTGGCATCCCCCCTCCCCTAGCTAGTTTATCTCGCGTGTAATTCTGACAGGCCTGCGTATTAATTTCATTGAAATTAAACGTCCCTTCCTGTTCACCTTCTCATGACCAACTGTTTGTCGCTAGTCTTCTCACAGCCCGTATCCGGAATGCTGACTGACCTTTGTTTGCTTGCCGCTCTTTCAAACGGACGAATGTCGCAGGCTGCACTGCTGACGCTAGTTTTCCGTAAGTTGACTGGTAGGTACGACGACGTTTCCAACGATGGAAAAGTCCATCGGCTGTAAAATACTTTGATTCTGGCGTTGGTCGTTGAAGGCACGACCACTCAGAACGCCACTTCAGTCTCAGTAAAAGGGTTTGGCACATATGCGGCATTGTCTCGTATAGAACAGTGATGTACACACCAATCAAACAAATTACGATAACCGGCAAATTTCAAGTGACTCATGTTAACCGTAACACAATTCTGTCAATATTGTGTAAGAATCAATTATGACGTGAATCCGCACAATCTGGATACAGCATCACGAAGCTTAGGCCAGCTTGAAAAACCGAGCACTCAAGACCCAGATACCACGTCCACTGTAATCCCATTCATCTGCGCCGACGGTTGCGTCATCTCCATTCAGGTGGGTTCATTCAGGGTAGCAAACATTTTAGGCCCAGCCATAACCGGCCGTGTTAAAAATACAGGACACGACAACCAGGATTCCATGCCTCCGTGGTTGCGTACGCCAACGAGAATATACGGAGAGGGATTGCGTCGAAACAAACCCGTCAAAATATGGGACGCCTGACAGGTGCGAACCATGGACAGCGGATTAAACAGAGAATAGCAGTTCAGGCGAGTGTCTTCGAAATGCTCGATGTGTTCTGGTTAATTTTGTGAATATCCTAGTTAGAGTTAGAGCAGAAGTAGAATTTCATTTATGGACCCTTTCAGCTACGTTAAATCGCGTACGATATCGGTAAGATAAGCTAACTCACAGTAGATCATTGCAAACATTTTAGGCCACGCCATAACCGGCTGTTTCAGAAATGCAGGACCGGACAACCAGGCTTCTATACCTGCGTGGTTGTGTACCCCACGAGATGCGATATCTGCTGGATTGTCTTCCGATCTCACATGTCGCCACTGATCGAGAGACGTCAAATCGTGTATGATAGTAATGGTGGTTATTCCACTCACAACGAACGTACAAAACCTACTAGAGACATTGGCAATATAATAAAGTACAATCATGGAGTCTGTCCACAAATATACACGTTGAACATTGGCTACCAATTAGTAGTCGAACGTTCCTGAACACGAACCGCCAGAATGAGCAACAACCAATTCCAGTCGAGGAATAGAAATGGCCTTCAATGGAGCTACTCTGACTTCGCAAACAACAGTGATGAACACCGCTCCTCGTTTGCCGTGCGGAAGCATGCATAAGCCACGGCGCCGTAGCCAACTTCCGACGCATCACAAAAGATGTGTAGTTCCACGTTCTCCGGATCGACAGTTTCATCAGGTCGAATACAGCGGGAGCATCCAGATCGTTTAGACTGCTTACGTTAGTTATCAACATTAATTGGTTCGTTCCAACCAAAACCTCTTGACACAGTGTTTGCAGTGAACGTGTCCCCGTCAATGTCCATAACAAGATAAACCCCAAGGGATCGAATAAATTGGACGGACATTATATCAGACGTCTTCTAATGATTGGCTTGTCTGGTGGGAAGAAAGTCAGCGCAAAACAATCGATTTCCGCATCCCGCTGAACATCCAGAGTACGTCCGAGTTGTCAGGCTTTAGCCCGACTTTTACACAAATGATCGGCGCGCTATCTGTGGGGATTAGCATTTAACAAGTCTCTGCTGTTCAAGGCTCATTTCTTCAGCCGAGAGTCTTCTTGCAGAAGCAGGCCGCAAACTTGCTCTTCAAACCGCTTGGCATCATCAACATCTCGCTGCAACGGCAATAGGCTGAGCACGAAACCTGAATAACATGTCTACCAGCTTAGCGGTGATATCCGGTCCTGGGAAAATTCACTCCTTCTATAAGTGATCGTGAAACCTGGCCGAACAATCAGGGAAAACTGTAACTTGACTCCACCAGGCAATATATAGATCAATAAAAAGGTAGAATCATTTGTGAAACACTGTTACCTACTGACATTGATATCCTACAGTCATATTCGGATTATTTGCCGGGGACGTCACCAATTCCCCGAAAATATCGTTTTTATTTACCTTGCAAAAGGCCTCGTACTTTACTGTTTATACCGACCTTCACAGTCGGCACGGTCATGTGCCATTGCGCCCCTCACGAGCGTTCAGCCTCCGTGTCAACTTTGGCAACCCGCCTACAGGCTCGCTTTCTAATTGGAGCATCACTGCACTGTCTGGAACTTTGTCTGGTTCATCTTCTGAGATTGTTTTCCGACTAGACACAAACTCTTTAAATAAGAACTTGCTTGTAATCGTGCTGTCTTCATACTGAGCGGCGTGGACAAGGCTCTGTCTGGAGGCTAATCTTTTCTCTGTGTTCATGCGTTAGCTTCTGGGGGTTTTATGTGAACAACATAAAGGGTTGAACACGCTATTTGTCTAAACGAAGGAAGTCAGGAGTTTCGAGCCCCTTTTTGGAAACTATCTGGTAGTGACAGGCCAAAGATAAGCTAGACGACGTTCCGATAACGAGATCCCTCCTCGAATTAAGTCTCGTGGTGTTCAATATGCTAAGCACATCATGAGGCATGAAGGTCTTGTCAGCTTCAATCTGAATGACTAGTGTGCACACGTACTATCGTTTAGATGAAAAGTTCAATTGCATGGCCAGGACCC
Source organism: Paragonimus kellicotti (assembly GCA_014220965.1). NCBI lineage: Eukaryota > Metazoa > Platyhelminthes > Trematoda > Plagiorchiida > Troglotrematidae > Paragonimus > Paragonimus kellicotti. The sequence goes on along the minus strand of LOND01001311.1, from coordinate 10,045 downwards.
CATCGTTTTCAAATCAGTCTATGACGCACTGTAACACAAGCATTGCAGAGTCTAACTCCTCAACACAGGGTAGAGCGTTGCTGGGCATGTTGCTTGAAATGTAAGGTTGAATTCATACAGGAAGGAGCACCGACTTTTGGAGGCCAAATGAAGATACCTCGGAGGTAGTTGTAAGGTCGTCCAACATGCAACTTAGCTTGTGCGTATTATGGTACTACTGAAACTTGTGGAAACTAAGGAACAGGTTTCAACCGCTAAGAAAATCGCCAGCTGGAATCGAATACTGCAAACATGTATGTGCACAGTGCGAGATGTGACTCCAAATGGTGGGAGGCAAAGTGATGAAATACATTGTGACCAGCCACGGCTCACCAAAGAGCCATGCTGATGGGGCAGGGGCGAGGCATTGAAAGCGGAAAATTTCAAACAGGTGTGTAATAACTGGAAATTCAAACGGATAAGGACCGCACCCTATCACTTGGAGGTAAATTGTCTCACTTAACACGAAAACAGGGTAATCGAACATTGGATGGTAGCCAACGGAAGCAACTGTAGATCCGCACTCCAGCTAGTTTTGTTGACCTACAATGCGTCTGTTCAGATGAGTACAAATAACTACCCATTTCAGCTAATGTACAGAAAAATCCTTCAACTTCCAGTGGAGTATTCCAGAGAATTATTTGCCAAAAGCAGAAGTACCAAAGCAAACCTGAAGGTTGCAAAGATACATGGGAGGACAATCAGTTGCTCAAAAACCTAACAAGGCCAGAATTTTCTGTCCAGACTATAAAGTGAAACACCGGCACGATCGGAGCACAGATGCCAACGGACCGGACTCAGTAAAGTCTGCCTAAATGGTCCCAGTATATATCGATCGAGTGAGACGGAGAGACTGAACGAGTGCATACAACCGGTTCAACAGAAAACTCCTGGAGGAATTTTCTCGCCATGAGAAATCACTGAGCGTGATTAACGGACGTCTGATGGTGTAGTGTTTCCGGCAGTTTTGTGACATTGCGAAACAAGGCAGTTGCGCTCGGACCGTCTTGATATTAGTCACATGAAGTCGGTAGTTCACATTTACATTTATCGGCCGGGAATTGACGTGCAAACCGAAAATTAGCTTCACACTTGCATAATTTGTGCACTGGCTGTGAAAACGCCCGTTAACTCATAACCCTAGGCTGACAATCCATGGTCCCGTGTTCACCTTGATTTTGCGGGCCCGTCGAACAGAATTCCATATTTATTATCGGTCAGTGCACACTCAAAATGGCCAGAAGTTTCCTCATGTGAACAACGACAACATCCACAACCCTTTCTCAGCTTTGACGACTTATTCTCCTAACTTGGCATTCCGAAGGTTTTAATGACGGGCAATGGACCACAGTTTAGTTCAGTGGAATTCCGATCACTTTGTGTCATCAGCAGCATTCATCACGTGTTCATGTTCGTTTATCACTGACAAGCTAATTGTCAAGTGGACAGATTTGTTGGCACGTTTGAGAGGTTCTTACATAAATTGGAGGGAGAAGGTAGAGTAGAGGAAATGTTGTTGTATTCCTGAGGGCCTATCGTTCAACAGCTAACCCAATGATGTTGGCCAAAGCATTTCTAGAATGACAGTTAAGACTACCTCTGATGCTATACGGACAAATATTCTTCCAACGGAGAGAAATAAGCCGATGGTAGTGCAGTTTAACAGGCATCATAGGACACACCCCAGATGAAGATACAGTCTATGTACAGAATATGCGTCACATCAGGGAAGTTCGGCTATTGGGCATAACTGTCAATCGCGAAAGTAACGTTAGAGTTAGCAGCCTCATCTGGACACGCCATGTCAGCCACTTGAGACAACGAACTGATGTTAGACAGGATTACCAACCGTCGAACAATCAATCAACGACTGACACTTAGTTTGATGCCTTCGGGTTAACGTCAACATAGCAAACACATGATCTTCGGATACCTGATCGGGTTCGTCACACAATCAGACTTTTGAGTGTAAACCCCAGATCACATTCCTACGGCATCTGATCAACTCGCTTTCGTTGAAAACGAAGATGTTGCGATCGCGTCCCCACTGTCGCAGATGGACGGTGCACTTTCTGTCCTCTCACGTGTTTGATTTTCTTAAAGCCGTTGACGCTGACCAAATGAGATCGATAGGTTTCTCTCTTCTGATTGGTTGATTGCCAGATTGGTCAGATTTATGGTTAATATGACGTTCGTTTTGAGTGGCAGAAATCCAGCGTATCTCTGCCATGACCCGTGACTTTCGTTTGGTCATGGAGTCTGGTTCGCTGACAGCGTATCACCAAGCCGTTCTGATTCTGATAAAACGCATTGGCTTGACCTAGTGAACTGAGATTTCGGCTACCCAGTCGAGGATGGATAGGGTCTGGTCGTTTTGTATCAGACACTGGTTTGAACAGGTTAGCAAAGTGTGGGCAACAGCTGCGTTGTAACCCTATCAACTGTGCAGAATCAGAACACGAATCGTGAAAACCTACGCTGGATTTCTGCCACTCAAAACGAACGTCATATTAACCATAAATCTGACCAATCTGGCAACCAACCAATCAGAAGACAGAAACCTATCGATCTCATTTAGTCAGCGTCAAAGTCTGTTAAGAAAATCAGACACGTGAGTGGACAGAAGTGCACCGTCCATCTGCGACAGTGGGGACGCGATCGCAATATCTTCGTTTTCAACGAAAGCCAGTTGATCAGATGCCGTAGGAATGTGATCTGGGGTTTACACTCAAAAGTCTGATTGTGTGACGAACCC